>PVIU01010135.1:0-71799 GCA_004026605.1 Ondatra zibethicus
AGTGTTCCCTTTTCCCCACAACCTCTCCAGCATAAGTTGTCATCAGTGTTTTTGATCTTGGCCATTCTTACAGGTGTAAGATGGAATCTCAGAGTTGTTTTGATTTGCATTTCTCTGATGACTAAGGATGTTGAACATTTCCTTAAGTGTCTTCCAGCCATTTTAGATTCCTCTGTTGAGAGTTCTCTGTTTAGGTCTGCACTCCATTTTTTTTATTGGATTATATGTTCTTTTGGTGTCCAATTTCTTGAGTTCTTTGTATATTTTGGAGATCAGACCTCTGTTTGATGTGGAGTTAGTGAAGATCTTTTCCCATTCTGTAGGCTGTCGTTTTGTCTTGTTGACCGTGTCCTTTGCTTTACAGAAGCTTTTCAGTTGCAGGAGGTCCCATTTATTAATTGTTTCTCTCATTGTCTGTGCTGCTGGGCTTATTTAGGAAGTGGTTCCCTGTGCCAATGCATTCAAGTGTACTTCCCACTTTCTCTTCTATAAGGTTCAGTGTGGCTGGCTTTATGTTGAGGTCTTTGATCCAGTTGGACTTGAGTTTTGTGCATGGTGATAGATATGGGTCTATTTTCATTCTTCTACATGTTGATATCCAGTTATGCCAGCACCACTTGTTAAATATGCTTTCTTTTTTTCATTTGATAATTTTTACTTCCTTGTCAAAAATCAGGTGTTCGAAGATGTGTGGATTGAAATCCAGGTCTTCTTTGGTTCCATTGGTCCTACTGTCTGTTCTTATGCCAGTACCAGGCTGTTTTCAGTACTGTAGCTCTGTAGTAGAGTTTGAAGTCAGGGATTGTAATGCCTCCAGAACTTCTTTTATTGTACAGGATTGTTTTGGCTATCCTGGGTTTTTTGCTTTTCCATATGAAATTGAGTACTGTTCTTTCAAGTTCTTTGAAGAATTTTGCTGGGATTTTGATGGGCTTTGCATTGAGTCTGTTCAGTCTGCTTTCTTATAGAACTCAGGACCACCACCCCAGGGATGGCACCACCCACAATAGTCTGGGCCCTCCCTTGTCAGTCACTAATGAAGAAAACGTCTTACAGCTGGATCTTGTGGAGGCATTTTCTCAGTTGAAGTTTCCGCCTTTCAGATGACTAGTGTGTGTGTGTGTGTGTGTGTGTGTGTGTGTGTGTGTGTGTGTGTGTGTGTGTGTGTGTGAAGTTGACGTGAGACTAGCCAGCATAGGTGGAATACAGTCCTAACCCAACCACATTACCTAACTTCACTATGACTCTCTCACATAAACTGTGCATTTTTAAAAATGCATCCGTGTATGAAAAATTACTCACCCTGAATTGCTCCCTCACTACAAGAAACTTAAGAACTCATTCCTGTGTGGACACGTACGTTGGAAACAGAAGGGAGAGAGAGTAAATCTGTCTACTCATAAGCCTAGGACACACCTTGTATCTTGAGGGTACCTTTTGGCAAGACATAATGTTCATTCAGCACCTGGAATGGGCAAGGCATCTTGTGAATATGATGTGTGGGACTGGCCTCCACAAGTGCAGACTCATTATTGAGACAAAGACAAACATCCAGTGTTGACAGAGGTTTCTGTTCTGCCTAGTCCCACAGTCCTTCAGTCCCAAAGAAATACACGGAGGTCTACATTAATTATAAACTGGTTGACCTATTATTAGCTCAGGCTTCTTATTAGCTATTATATCTTACATTAACCCATAATTCTTGTCTGTGTTAGCCACGTGTCTTCGTACCTTTTATCAAAGAGGCAGTCACATCTTGCTTCCTCTGTGTCTGGGTGACGACTGCAGACTGAGCCTTTCCTCTTCCCAGAATTCTCCTGTTCTGGTTGCCCCACCTATCCTTCCTGCCTGGCTACTGGCCAATCAGTGTTTTATTAAAAACAATATAAGTGACAAATCTTTACAGGGTCCAAGACCATTGTCCCCCAGCCATCCAGGAAGCTAAAGAACAATGCATTGTGCTATGTTATATTAGAGTTCAGTGCCAGGGCCAATGGGAGAGAATGGGAAAAAGGAGAAAGATGATAGCTGAGTTATATTATATGTTCACTATGCACTTGTGAACGAGTCTGAACCCTTGAGGTTGGCATTTTTTATGAGCTTCGTTTTTCAGTTGAATAAATGGGAATAAGTGAGGTGTGGAGAAGGAACTGGTCCACTAGCCTGAGATCCTGCACATATAACCACGCCCTTGTGCTGCCTCTCCAGGTGCTGCTGGGCACCTTTCCCGGAACTTAGGACAAGGTAGTTTCCTTCTAGTTCGCGCCCAGAACAAGCTCATCTTGTTCTTGTAGATGCACCATTTAAGAAACTGTTCTCAGCTGCCTTTTGCATGCTGTGCTTTTCCCAGGGGCTGCTGTACATGACTTGAAGCAACTTGCTAAACCGCTATACCTGTGGTTATGTTAACTGGAACAAACAATAGTACCTTCACCAAAGGATTAGATTAGAGATTGATACAAGTCCAGGAAACAGGGTGTAACATGTATTAAACGCTCCATCATTTCCCTTGAGGGTTCATTTGTAGACACCATCAGAATGGCTCACCAGCAGGGACTTGATACCAGAACTGAGCGACTATCCCAGGATTGTTGCTTGTTTGCTGCCGCTGAGCTGTGAGACCTCATCACCTGCACCACACCTTTCCGCCACATTCCAGCACAGCAGAGTGTCACCACAGCGAGCTGGCAGCTTCTGCTGACCCAGCGAGCAAACGTCTGGCCTGGGAACATGAACACCAATTTCTCCCAGTCATCTACCTCTTTATAGAACAGAACTATTGTAGCTATTGATCCGCCAGAACTGGAGCGTACAATAGTGGTAGGAGGAGAGATATGTGTCCAGGAGAAGTGTGACATGTTGAATCCTTTCCCCGTTTTCCTTATGTGAGTCTCTATTGGCGAGAAGAGAATTCCACTCAAGGAAAAATCTTTCTCGTTTCAAATGGTAGAAAAAAAAATGTCGGAAAGATGTTTGCTTCCGTTACTTGGTGAAGCCAAATGCAGGCTCTGTATGCTTTTGTATTTTTTTTTCTCATGTTCTCCATTTGAACCCTTTCTCTCTTTTTTTTTGTTATTCTTGCCATGTTTTTTATTGATTTTTATTGAGCTCTACACTTTTCTCTGCTCCTCTCCCTGCCTCTCCCCTCCCCCTCAACCCTCCCCCAAGGTTCCCATGCTCTCAATTTACTCAGGAGATCTTGTCTTTTTCTACTTCCCATGTACATTAGATCCGTGTAAGTCTCTCCTAGGGTTCTCATTGTTATCTAGGTTCTCTGGGATTGTGGTTTGTGGGCTGGTTTTCTTTGCTTTATGTTTAAAAACCACTTATGAGTGAGTACATGTGATAATTGTCTTCTGGGTCTGGGTTACCTCACTCAAAATGATGTTTTCTAACTCTACCCATTTGCCTGCAAATTTCAAGCTGTCGTTATTTTTTTCTGCTGTGTAGTACTCCATTGTGTAAATGTACCACATTTTCTTTATCCATTCTTCAGTTGAGGGGCATTTAGGTTGTTTCCAGTTTCTGGCTATGACAAACAATGTTGCTATGAACATAGTTGAGCACATGTCCTGTGGCACGATTGAGCATCCTTTGGATATATACCCAAAAGTGGTATTGCTGGGTCTTGAGGAAGGTTGTTTCCTAATTTTCTCAGAAATCACCACACTGACATCCAAAGGAGTTGTACCAGCTTGCATTCCCACCAGCAATGCAGGAGTGTTCCCTTTTCCCCACAGCCTCTCCAGCATAAGTTGTCATCAGTGTTTTTGATCTTGGCCATTCTGACAGGTGTAAAATGGAATCTCAGAGTTGTTTTGATTTGCATTTCTCTGATGACTAAGGATGTTGAACATTTCCTTAAGTGTCTTCCAGCCATTTTAGATTCCTCTGTTGAGAGTTCTCTGTTGAGGGCTGAACTCCATTATTTTATTGGATTATGTGTTCTTTTGATGAACAGTATCTTGAGTTCTTTGTATATTTTGGAGATCAGACCTCTGTCTGATGTGGGGTTGCTGAAGATATTTTCCCATTTTTTTTTAATTTTTATTTGCTTTATAAATAATACCATTCAAAATTTCCATTTCCTCCCCTCCTCCCATTTCCCTCCCGTTCCCCCACTCCCCCTCCCCAGTCCCTCCTTTCCCATTCTGTAGGCTGTTATTTTGCCTTGTTGACCCTGTTCTTTGCTTTATAGAAGCTTTTCAGTTTCAGGAGGTCCCATTTATTGTTTCTCTCAGTGTCTGTGCTGCTGGGGTTCTATTCAGGAAGTGGTCACCTGTGCCAGCGCGTTGAATCCTTTCTTATCATTGTCTAAGGCAGCATACATGCAGTATGGTGTGGGAACAGGTGCTGCTTTACCATCTGTTCCAAGATTGCAAAAGTTGAAAAGCAAAAGCTTGGCCCCGAGCACCTAAGAACCTTGCTAGCAATTTGATGCTGCCTTTGGGGCGTCTAAGCTTATGACTTGCTGAGGGTCTCACTTGTTGCAGAGGCTGGAGGTTGATTTAAGTGAGAAACTCAAATGGTTAATCATATGTGGTGGGAATTCCACGTTAGTCCTATGAGGGAAAGGTGGCTTAGCAGTATGTGGGATTCAGGAAATAGAAAACAAAACAAACTGAATGGTTGGAGAAACGCTGCTCAGAAAACATCAGACAGCTTTCAGGTTAGCATACCTGGTATTTTGTTGGCTTCTGTCCCTTTAACTTGTCCCGTTACTGGTGGCTTTTGAACACTGAACTACAAAGGCATAGCTGCTCTTTACCGGTAAATTTGAACTTGTGAGTAGGGTCTGAAAATATAAAAAATATGGCCCCGAGGAACAAAAAAACAGACTCAACTGCCTTCTTCATTTACAGCTATTATGAGCGTCTGTTGGTGTTAGATACGTTTGTGATTTCTCTTACCGAGACTTCATGGAAAATATATGTAAAGGGAGTAGCAGCTATAATGGGTGTCTCCTTGGAGCCACCCGTCGGTGCCCATGGAGCTCAGTCCTGATTCTTTCCAGCCCTGATCATGTGTTTGAATTTCCAGGTCGAAGGGGAACAAACTCTGCACTCTTAGCCAACTCCTGCCCTTCCTTAACCGCGCTGAAAGTTCTGTTTCCTTTAAATAGGAAAATATATTCGTTGATCGATCAAGGATGACCCCAAAGACTCCGATGAAAAATGAACCAATTGATCTGTCAAAGCAAAGAATCTTTACTCCAGAAAGAAATCCCATCACGCCAGTAAAGCCGGTCGACAGGCAGCAGCAGGTGGAGCCATGGACGCCCACAGCCAACCTCAAGATGCTTATCAGCGCTGCCAGCCCCGATATAAGAGACCGGGAGAAGAAAAAGGGGCTGTTCAGACCGATTGAGAATAAAGAGGATGCGTTTGTGAACTCCCTGCAGGTAACTAACTAGCTGTGCTCGTAGGCTTTGTGAGACATCAAAGATTTACGAGATTATTAAAAAGAAATAAGATGCCTATCCAGTCAAATACACTGTTAAACATGGAATCATTTGGTTAACAGCTGGATTTTCTCTTCAATTCTTATTTTTCATAATTAATTTCTTTCTTCCTTTTCAGACCGTATTTTAAAAATAATATATTAGTAATTTGATTCAATAAAGAAACTTGGGTTCTGGTTTTGTTTTTTTTTTAAGCACTGTTGAGAATTTTTCATTTCAATAATTTTGACTAGGAAAGTTCTATTATTCTGTTTGCTAGTTGGGGGACTTTATTCAAGTTCAGCTAGTTTAATGTATTTCTTTAATTTTATTTGCTTAGGTTTTTGGTTGGGAGAATTCTTTTATTTTGTTGTTGGTTGATGGGTTGGGTGTGAGTTGGGGGGGTGTTTCTGCTGTTTTAACCACTGATGTGTTGCTGTCAAAAGACAACTCTTATAATAGAAAGCGCTTAGGTGGGGCTTGCTTACAGTTTCAGAGGTTTAGTCCATTATTATCAGGGTGGGGTGTATGGCTCTGAAGAAGTAACTGAGAGCTGTTGGCCTGCTGATCCGCTGGCCAAGAGGAAGACACTGGACCTAGTGTGGGCCAACAAGACCACACCTCCTAATCCTTTTCAAATAGTGCCCCTCCCTGATAACTAAGCCTTCAGATATATGAGAATCTGGGGGCCATTCGTAACTCAAGCCACCACAGCTGCTAATGATTCAACCCAAGGCTTTATACATGGTGGGCAAACCCTCTGCCACCAAGCCACATGCCCAACTCTTAAGTAGAAGGCTCTTAGGCCATCTTTAAATTACGTACCACACAAAGACATATTGCTGTGCGGTAAATGGCATCTTCATACTGTTTTTTAAAAGACTTAACAGTCAGTAATTTTCCCTCCCACCAACCTTTTTCTGAGACCTCCCAAGAAAAATGACTTCCAGATTAGAGTCTTCCCAGCTATTTTTCCCCTTTTTTTATGTATTTTTTTAATGTTGTAAAATATGCCAAAATATAGAGATCGGGAAAGAAAAAAGAGATGTCTTGAAGCTAACAGAGCAAAGGGCATTTAATCCACCATACATGCCACTCCCATGACAGAGGTTCCTCTGTGTGGCTGGATGCAGATCATGCAGTTTGGAGAGCAACTCCTTTGTGCTCAGAGCCAGAAACTGTTCATCATTCCTCTTGTACGTCTGCTCTTTTCCTTGGCCTCCTTTCTGTATTTTATTTGGTTTGAAAACCACAAGACTCCCAGCTTCCGGGGGTCACGAGTGAGTGTGGCTGAGTGCATCAGCTTCCATGTCCAGAAGGTGAGGTATGTGGTGCTCCCTGCTCTGGTTTTCCTGGGATCTGCTCTTTGTCTGTTTCAGGCGGACCCAAGTATTCATTATACCTTTGTTTCCTTTTGGTTTTTGTTTTTCGATACAGGGTTTCTCTGTGTAACAGCCCTAGCTGTCCTGGAACTCCTTTTGTAGACCAGGCTGGCCTCAAACTCAGAGATCCACCTGCCTCTGCCTCCCAAGTGCTGGGATTAAAGGTGTGTGCCACCACTGCCCAGCTTTTTTTCTTTTTTAAATTGATAAAATGCAGAAAGTGACAGTCACCCAAAGGGAGGTGCCAATAACCTCTGTAACAAAGTATTGAAACCTTCCCTTGGTAGAGCTACTTATTTCAGATGTCACTAAGACAATTCCATTTCCGGTTTCCTACCCAGACGTCATAAGAGTTTAACTGAGTGCTCACTGTAAAGGTTCATGACCTTAAGTGCCTAAAATGTGAGTGGCCATAAATACATGCTTTCTAATGCCGTTGATAGACTGTTTTATCAGATGATGTACCTTTAGTATTTGATGCCTTTAAGACTCGGAGGCTTCCTCCCTGTCCCAAGCACAGAGAAGTGTTAATTGACATTAAATAATGATTGCTGAGTTAACCATTCCCTTGCCATCTTTAAGTCACTCTGTTGTATGTGTGTATGTGTGTGCTCTTAAAGACTGTGGCTTGGGCTGTTCTGTTGAGATTTCAAGCTTTGTAAAGTTGAATAGCAGTCGCTCATTTTGGGTTTGCTTTTTCTTTTTTGTTGTTTATTTTGTTTTTAAAGACAGGGTCTCACTATGTAGCCTGGCTGTCCTGGAACTCACTGTGTAGACCAGACAGGCCTTGAACTCGCAGAGATCGGCCTGCCTCTGCCTCCTGAGTGCTGGGATTAAAGGTGTGCACCACTAAGCCTGGCTGGGTTTGCGGTTACAACTAGCACGTTTTTTTCACAATGAGAGCTCTGCTTTTGCAATGATCCACTGCATGAGCCGTCACCATGACTGCAGATTGCTCCTAGCTATAGCCATGGAGGTGATTTGCAGTTTGGACCTAACAAATATACAGCTTGTTCACATCTCCTAGTGTGCATGACCAGCATTTCCTACAGCATGGCTCTCAAAATACTGTCTGGAAACCTCTTTGTTCCCAAGGGATCTTTCAGAGGGCTTTTTATGTGTGTGTATCTGCTTGTCTATGTGTGTCACATTCATGCAGTGCCCACAGGGGCCAGAAGAGGGCATCAGATTCCCCTGGATAATTTTTGCCGGTGAGTATATACACTATAACACTTAATACAAAAATGAGCATAGAATCCAGTTTTCTGTGACTCCAACACTGAAGAGATTTGAAACAAATAAACCCTAACCTTTTTTCAACGGTGTAGCTATCTCAATTTATTTTCTACTATATTAAATATAGACAATAGAAAACAAGTTAACACTCACACCAGCCACTGCCTTTAATCTCAGCATTCGGGGAGTAGAGGCAGACCAGTCTCTGAGTCCAAGGCCAGCCTGGTCTACAGAGCACGTTCCAGGAAAGCCAGGGTTATGCAAAGAAACTGTCTCAAAAAAAAATGTGAAACATTGATGATCCGTGTTGCTGAAACTGTCACTTATCACTCTGTCACGTTCCTGGGTGGTCTGTGTCTTTCTGTGGCTCAAAACATTAAACTTCTTTCTATGTGACCACTGGCCACCACGTTGTTCCTCTTCTCTGTGGTGCCTGTTTGTGTGCGTTGGTTTGTATTGGGTTGTTTTTCTCTCTCACAGTGATTTCTAGGAGAGGGTTGTATATTCTGGACACTAAACTCATCACTTACCGTGTTTCGTGTACCACACATGTTCTGGTTCAGTTCGGTTCCCAGTTCACAAAGCTTATGTTTAAGACGGTTCTGTGTATAGATCCCTTCTTTTTTTCAAAAGATTTTTTTCATTCTAATTTTTGTGGTTTTTTTTAATTTACATACGTCTGTGTATGCTTCTCTGTTCATGTACCATGTGTGTACAGGTGCCCATGGAGACAGGAAGGGGACCTCACATCCACCGGAAGTGAAGTTACAAATGGTTCTAAGTCGCCACGTGGATTCTGGGAACCAGATCTCTGTCCTTTGCTCTTAACTGCGGAGCCATCCCTTTAGCCCCTAAAATCTCTCCCTGAAGGGGATCTTCTGGGGGCTAGAGCGATGGTTCAGTGCTAAGAACACGTGCTCTTGCGGATGGTAGGAGTTCAGTTCCCAGTATCCACATGGTGACTCACAACCCTTTGTGTTCCAGAAGGTTCCAATGCCCAGTTCTGTCCTCTGGGCAATGCACACATACACATAAGAAAATACGTCAGTAAATGTGATCCTTTTGTATCTCTTACTTTTTCTTTATGATAATTCACTTCTATAAGCCTTGAGTCCATTTGGAATTGCTTTTCAAATGTCTTGTGAGTCACAGACATAGCTTTTGGTTTCTGTATGTTTTGTTGTCTGTACATTTTTCCTGAGCTCTCCCTCTTTCAGTTGGCAGTGTGGTATCTGTCCTGTCCATATATGTGTGCTTCTGCCCATTGCATATGTGTGAGCCTTTTCCATTTACCTGTTTGAGGCCAACACAGTTTTGCAGTAAGCTTTCCCAGCAGGCAAAGCACGACTTACCATATTCGTAAACTGCGTAAAGTGTTTCTGATGCTTTCTTTCATATGCGATTCGAACTGACTGTTTTCTTTCACCTCTTCAGACAAAGTGTCACTATGTAGGCCTGACTGACCTGAACCTGTCTGTAGACCAGGCTGGCCTCAAACTACAGAGATCTGCCTGACGCGGCCTCCTGAGTGCTAGAGTTAGAGATGGACGCCACCATTCCTGGCTCTAGATTTGGGTTTTAATAGGAATCATTTGGCTGTATTGATTGGAGAAGTGTTAACCTCTTTATGGTGCTGAGCCTCCTATCCATGAAAATGGTACACATCCCCAATTATAAGTCTCTAAGACAGCCATTTTCAACCTTCCTAAATGCTGTGACCTTTAATACAGTTCTTCATGTTGTCGTGACCCCCCACACACAACCATAAAATTATTTCGTTGCTACTTCAAAGCTGTAATTTTGCTACTGTTATGAATCATATAAATATCTGATTTGTGGAATATCTGATATGCAACCCCCAAAAAGGGGTTGTGACCCACAGGTTGAGAACCACTGCTCTAAGATCTTGAGTATTTACTGGATTTACTTCTAAAAACCTTATCATCCTCACTGTTGTTATAAATGTCTTTTCCACTTACTTTCTCTTGCTGTATAGGAATGCAACATGGGTTTCAAACATTTCTTCCTGTATTCAGCTGTCTTGCTAATTCCTCTTATTTTCATGGATTTTTATAAGTGAACCATCACATCCTTTTCAGAATGAAAAGGTTTGGTTTGTGCTTTTCAGTCGTTGCTTCAATTTCTTCTTCCTTGTCCTAACGTACGACCATGTTTTCCTATATAACACAGAGGAGGGCCAGTGACAGTGGGCATCCGTGGGTTTTCCTGGTTTTAAGGAAAGACTTCCAAGGTTTCTCAACTAGCTAGATAGCAGCTTTTGTGTTTTGATGAATGTGCACTATAAATTTATCAACAGCTTTTTCTGAATCTATTGAGATAATCTTAGCACATTCGTCCTTGGGTCTGTTTATTGAAAAGCCTTTTCTTTCCTGTGGAGACCTGTTTAAATGTGGGCAGAGACAAGAATGCTACTTGAGTATATTTAGAACAAAAAAAGAGTTTAACTTATTGGCCCTTTTGGAATTTCACCGAGATTTGGTCCATCTTGAAATATGTGACAGTTTAACAGGTCACTGTATCTCATGCTTTGTCCATAATGTTCACAGAATGGCAAAAAGCAGATTCTGAGGCACCGGGTCCCAGATGAGGCCGGAGATGCCACTACATCTCCAGCAAGTGCCAGGTCCACCCACATCTGAGAGGCCAGGGTGGAGCAACGTGCACAGGACACTGTTCCTGTTTTAGACTTGTAACCATGAGTCTCTCAGCCTCCTGCTGTAAATGAGAAACAGCTTAGTCCAGAGAAGATAAGAGGGAAAACACTGAGAGTACTAGACTAGACGTTGTTTTCGCTGGAATCTTGAATGGTGTGGACTGGGACCACGTTGCCAACAGGCTTTCTAACACCAGCAATAAGGTGGTAACCATGGCGTCTCTCCCTGCCCTTCCTGTCTACCCTCCATAGCTCGATGCTGTTGGCGAAGGCGCCGTGGATGACTATGAAAAGCAAAGGCCGAGCAGAAAGCAGAAAAGCTTAGGACTACTGTGCCAGAAGTTTCTCGCTCGCTATCCAAGTTACCCCTTGTCCACTGAGAAAACCACCATCTCCCTAGACGAAGTCGCCGTCAGTCTTGGTATGTATCGCCCCATTAACTGGAGACCTGTCGTCTGTGACAGTGGGAAGCAGGTTACCTGGGGTGAGCCAGAGCCTCCTTTATGAACAGAGGGTGAGGACGGGAGTGGACAGAGCTGCTTCCATCACCACCAGATTCAGTGTGCACAGAATTCAAGGAAGCCTAGACCCACAGGGCCAAATGGAAACTCTGGGGCTTTCAATCTTAAAAATGCGGGGGTGGGGGGTGGGGCTATAGCTCAGTGGTAAAGAATTTGCTGATCATGTACAAAATAGGCTTACCCACAAAAACTGTGTTTAACTGTAAAAGGGAATATGTTTATGCTTACATTACAGATTAATCTCATTTTATATTTGTATTTGGAATTTAAAAATATAAGCTGGGTCTGATGGCGTCCCAGTACTTGTGAGACATAAGCAAGAGGACCGTACACTTGGGGCCAGTGAGACCCTGTCTCTAGAGAAAATTACAGATACCTTACACTTTATTTCTAGTAATGCTTCAAAGAGTTTGGAACTAGTGTCATTGCCTATATAAAGCAAAAAATCGAGAGCAAGACCATGATGCTTGAAACTCTGTGCCATGGTCTTCATGGCCAGCCTGTCAGAACGGAAAGTGCACAGCTGGACATAACTCAAACAGCTAGGCTTCCTAACAAAGAAGAATGCATATGTTCACGTGGCAGGAGCGTGTGTACCGTGGGACGCCTGCCTGCACAGCTGCAAATACATATACCGTCGCTTTGGATGAGAGTGGACTCTTTCTTGTCTGTAACATAAACTGCCAAGATGTCACAGAGTTGAGCCAATGCGAGTAACGTGCTTAACTCAGTCCTGGCAGGGTTCCTGGAAAACAGTCTTGCAGAAAATGAGGGTTAACTACCAGAGCATCCAGTGTCCTCATTGGGATTCAGGACGTCTTCCTCGCCACCGCCACCACCCCCCCACCCCCCGCCATGAGTTCAACTTCCGTGTAGAGGTTCTGCACCGGTTTTAGAGCTGTTTGGGGTGGCCTTACAGTCACAGGGAGGATGAAAGAGGGGACTATTTTTCATACAACCTGCAAATCACGTCATGTCATAGGTTCCTGGCTCCAAACTCCGGAGATTTTTCACAACAGCCTCCCAATGCCCCATAACGACACAGACCCACTAAGTAAAATGTTTTGCCATCTCTTCTCATGCAGAGTTGAAAGCTAGTGTCTCTCCCTGGAAGCTCTTTTCCTCAGTGATCATCTCCTGGCCTTGAGTCCGAATGCCTTGCTCCCTGATTTAAAAGGCCGCCATTTACCCAAAGATGTGCAGAGTTTCACACTGTTGTTCCCAGAGTCATGCAATGTATATTTGACTCCGGCATTAATGAGGAAGCATTTAAAGAACCTGGGAATGACTTCAGTAAATAGAAAACAGGACAGCATTTGAGTCTTGCTCTGAGCTGAGTAATGTTCTCACTCAGTTCCTAGGAAAGTAGACTTAGGAAGAAGCAGAGTCATCATTAAGTCCTTGTATGTACAGCTAAGACCACGAGTAGAATTAGTAAGACCACCTCAGTACAAAAGCTAAAGAAGGCAGAAAGCCAGGGAAAACCGTCCTCCCAGCAGCCGCTGAGGAGCCTACAGGTTCAAGACCTGTGAATGGAAATTTAGCACAGCCCCTAAACAGCGAAACCTGGGCATGATTGAAATGATGAGTGATTAAGCTGGCAAGGGGTTGCCGCATTTGGCGTTTGCCAAAACAGCCTACCAAGTGCCCAGCTGCACCTTCTGTTCTGCTCTCAGAGCAGTCCGGATTGTCTTTCCTTTTCCCTTCTTGCGATGCCTGGCCACTAGGTGGAGACTAAACAGCTTATTATCACTTACAAAGTAACACGACAGGCAGGCATATGCCAGCTCCAGGGTGTCTCGGTTGCATTCACATGACATTTCTAACGGGAAGGTTTATGGGATGGCACAGGCTAAACAGGAAACAGACTAAAGAACCAGACCACTCTGGACAAGAGACTCCTGCCAGGAGCTTCCAACAGGCAACTGACGCCAAGCCTGGGGTGGAAGACAGGCCAGTTGGGGTCATGAGTGGACGTGTTCTGATTGACCGTGAAATGTCTCTTCAGTGTGTGTGGTGAAGACGACTCCAGACTCTTCCTCAGTCCGGTGTTATCTTTGTTATTTGGTGTCTTTGTTCTATCTCTCAAGAACCCGAAGCTGCCCTCGCTAAGTCTGTGTCTGGCAAATGCAACAAACAGAGCCTCTTTGTAGCCAGTTTGGGTTTTCTTCAAAGGGCCTGGAGGCTTTAGTGTGGATCCTTAGAGGAGAGCTAAGGGAACAGCAGCCCCGGGGCCTGTCACTCAGGAGACTGAGTCATGGACCGGAGATGTTTAAAATCTGCTTCTACTGTGACTCTGTTGGCAGGGGTTTTAGGTGGCTCCAAATCCTGCACGTATTTAGACAAAATTAGCAACTGTTGAGGACCCTTTACTTCTATGTACAAACTTAATTACTTTATAAGGGAAGTCCTATACTGTAAAGAGGTTAGGTAGCTTCCTAACTTATAAGGGATAGATTGAGGATTCATGTCCAGGCAGTCTGATTCTAGAGCCTTCCACGCTTAACCAGCAAACATATTTTCAGTCATTAGAAGAAAAGTCCTGCTTGGGGGCCTGCAGGGAAGGGGGCGGTGAATTCATTTTCGTGGTTGGCCTACATTGTGCTTTGTGCTTCCCTGCTGGCCGGCTTGTTAGCGACTGGTGAACAAGAGGGCAAGGAGGGTTACTACAAGCCGTGGCAAATAAAGGACGTGTGTTCTTCCGGCGACATGAGAAGGGGACCAAACCCCTTGAATCTGGAGTTGCTGGTTCAAAACCGGAGGCAATATTTCCCATCCGCTTTCCTTACCAGAGTGTGCAGAGAGAGTATATTATGTTACACCATTCAAACCCCAAGACAGACAGTACTGTCTGGTGATGAGGTGAGAGTCTGTTTTATATTAGGTGAGAGTCTATTCTATGATTGTTAATCTTTGCTGTCAGTGTGGTGACAGGATTTGGGTTCATCATAGGGACACACCCTCTGGGTGAACCTACCAGGGTATCTCCAGAAAGATCTGCGCAGGCAAGGCCCACCCAGGATGTGGCAGCACAGTCCCGTGGGGTAGGGTCCCCAGCTGACTAAAATGAGAAGGCAGGACAAGCTGAATGCCAGCTTCATCTCTTTCCGTTTCCTGACTATAGGTGCAGCTGCTGCCTCCCATCCCGGCACTGTGACCTCTTCACCATGCTGGACTGAACAATGAGTCAGAATAAGCCCTTCCTTCCATTGCCTTTGTCAAATAGTCTGTCACGGCAGTGAGACAAAGAACTTATGCAAGTCCACCAACCAGTTAGGAGTGCAGGTGACTCGCAGCCAGCCACCGTGTCCAGTAGGCATACTGTTGCTAGACATTAACATCAGTCAGATAGTTCACGGAACCGTTCCAGACCCTTCAGGAGTGGATACGCAGAAATGTCCACTTGTGTGATGTCCTTTGCCTTCTCCTTTTGCAAACAGGTGTGGAGAGGAGACGCATCTATGACATCGTCAATGTGCTGGAGTCCCTGCATCTGGTCAGCCGGGTGGCAAAGAATCAGTATGGTTGGCACGGTCGACACAGCCTGCCCAAAACCCTGAGGACGCTACAAAGACTGGGAGAGGAGCAGAAGTACGAAGAGCAGATGGCCTGCCTCCAGCAGAAGGAACTGGACTTGGTGGATTATAGGTTTGGGGAACGCAGGAAAGATGGCTCCCCGGATCCCCAAGATCAACACCTGCTTGATTTTTCTGAGTCCGACTACCCTTCTTGTAAGTCCATTTTATAAGCTCGTGAATGATGGCAAAGGGAGTGATGGTCTCTGAAAACTGACCACGACGATGTGAAGTGCCTGTTAGACAGCCCTGGGAAACTGGGAACAAAGTCTTTTGACAGCGGAGTAGGGTGCACCCTTGCCCTGGCTGCCAGCTGAGCTGCCCACGCCACCTCACTTGTGACAGTTCTCCTGGTCAGAATGTAGGAGCCATAGAGACTGATAACCACATACTGTTTGCCTTTGAGACTTCACGCTGAAGACATTTTCTTAAAGCATTTTATTCAATTATCTTGTTTGAGTAGATTGCTAAAAAAAACAAACAGACAAACAAAAAAACCAGCCCCCATAGTTGAGTCTATTAAGAAAGATAGACAACCCCTGCTTCCCTTTGGTATTTAATTTCATGTCTTCATTGTTCTTCCTTTACCCCAACTTCTCTGTCTTCTTGCTGTAAGCATTGATACCCATCAGTCCCACATCCCCCCTGTTTTGAGAATGGCACATACACGCTACCTTGCACTATGGGACACTGGCAAAGGGCAGAATGGTTTTCTTTAGCTCCACAACTTCATGCCGTTTAGCTCCGCCGCATAAGGGAGTACTTACCCATATAACCAGAGGAGACAGTCATCTTATGGGGTTCTGCCATCCACAGCAGCACATAGATAAGCGGTGTCCTGTTTGTGTAAAGGCAGGCCCTACTGTTAGGGTGCTTTCTAGACATGGTGATGACAGAAAAATGGGGTTCTTTGGGTTGAGAAGATAGCTGAGGACCTGAATTCAGATCCCCAGTACCAAGTAAAGTCAGGCACCTCGGTGGTGTGTGCCTATGATCCTAACACTAGGGAGGCAGAGGTAATAGGATCCCTAGGGCTCCCTAAACAGTGAGCTCCATGTTGGGTGGGAGACCCTGCCTCCACAAATAAAATTGCAAAGCAGTTGGAGAAGTATGACTTGTCAACCTTTGGGCTCCGCATGCACGCACAAACACCCGCTCTACGTGAGCATGTACACCCATCCAAACAAACACGTACACACACAACACATAAATGGAGTTCTTGCTTTTGAGAGGAGAGTCGATGTTCTAAAAGCGGCTCCTGGTCCCTACCCCTGTCTTTTATCTGTCTGCATTCATCTTTTCAGAGTTGCGTAAGGAAACCTGCCATGTGGCTTCTATTACGTGATGTGAGCATGAACTATTAAGAGCAGTGGAAAATCACAGCCATTTTATGAGATGCGGGAAGATCCTTCCGATTTCTTTATGGGCGTATTTTTGTGATATGCCTCCAGTAGGCTTCTGCCTGTTAGCGGATGATCCCTCCGTACGCTGGCAGAGTGAGGAGTGGCGGAGCTCTGGGGAACTGGTAGCAAAGTCTTTCTTGTGGCAAATCTGCATTTTGATGATTTCTATTCTCGTTCCCCTTTTAGCATCTGCAAATAGTCGGAAAGATAAATCTCTAAGAATTATGAGCCAGAAGTTTGTCATGCTGTTCCTTGTCTCCAAAACCAAGATTGTTACCCTGGACGTGGCTGCCAAAATCCTCATAGAAGAAAGCCAAGACACCCCGGACCACAGTAAATTCAAAAGTAAGAGCTTTCACCTAATCCATGTATCAGCACAAAAGGGCCGGATTGCTGACGCTGCTTCCTGCCTCTGCAATAAATATATCCAGAGAGGGTTTTTATCGACGGTGGTGGTTTTGGAGAAATGTAGTCCTTGTGTCATAAAAGCCCTCCGTGCTGTAAACGGTCAGTCAGCTAATAGAACCCCCATAGAATCACATCAGGATCCTTTCCCTCCACGGTTATAGTGGACAGGGTGAATCAGAATGCTCCCCCGAGAGCCCGGGAGGGTGTGATCGATTTGCATTTCTCTTTGGTGACGCTACATCCAAGACAGAATGCCTGAGTCTTCTTTCCCCTTCTCTCCCCATCCCCCGCCTACTTCTCTGAAGGCTGGAGGTGAAAGTTTTCTACAGGTAAGCACCCAAGGAATGGCCAGGGCCAGGGTGGGGGGCGGGGACAGGGCTGCTCGGAAGGAGAGTCTGGGTGTCGCACCCACGCTTGCACCTTCCTTTCCCTTGGAGCTTAGCTGCAGGGTCCGTGCCCTGGGAAGGAGCCAGGAGCTTATCATTCTCCAATTGTGTTTTGGTTTTGGCTGGAATAATAGCCACCCTGAGGGTGAAATGGTTAAGATAAAGCCCAGCCCTGGCAGTAACCCTGATATCAAGTAGACATGTGACCCTTCCTTCAACTCTTGACTAGAAAAGCAGACAGGCCATCTTGTCCTGTTTTTTAACACACCATCTGAGTCGTGTCTCCCACCCCCCACACACACACACGTCATACATGCATTTTCCAGAGGTTTCTCCAATGTTCTTTTCAATGCAGATCTCACTCATCACGCCTCTCCGGCTTGGCCGGGGTTTCAGGTGCGCACCTGCTCTCTTTCAAAACTGTACCTCATGACCTTGAGTCTTCCGCATCCTGTGTACCAGGAGTGTGGCTTCACAGAGACCCTAGGGAATCCCTGTCATGGTCACAGGTCAGCTGCCTTGCTGGGGGAGATGCGGGACAAGCTTTTGTTGGCCTCAGACCAGAGTGATATTCACTAAGCCTTTAATCCCATACTGTCTCCCCGGTATTTTTGCCATCATGGAGCTCCCTGCCTGGCCGCAAAGGGTTCTTACACAAGATGTGACGTTGTGGGAAGGGAAGGGCACATTGTCCTCCCCTGATATTTGTGTGTCTGCCTATGCTTCGTGTGCATAAATCTCCAGTGATCCCATGACAGCCATCAATCTCATGTCACCTCTCTTCTGGAGGTTCACGTGGTAGCCAAGGAATGTTCCCTGTTACGTAAACTAAAATGCAGTGGCATTACACATGGCGTGACCATAGCTGTGTTTTATGTCTTCAAGCAAAGGTACGGCGCCTCTATGACATAGCCAATGTCCTGACCAGCTTGGCTCTGATAAAGAAAGTGCACGTCACGGAAGAGCGAGGCCGTAAACCAGCCTTCAAATGGATCGGGCCCGTGGACTTCAGCTCCATTGGTAAGGAGATGGGTTTTGCTGAGGACCTGCTGTGGAATGCCAGCAAAATCGACCTCTTCCCGTTCTCCATGTCACATTGTGTGTATGCACGTGCACGTGTCTGTGTGTGTGTGTGTGTGTGTTCCTTCATTTCCTCCCTACTGGCTCATCCCTAGGTGACTGTCGCTCTGCTTCTGCCGCTCTAATCTGTGTGTATAATTCTAGAATTAGAAGTGAATTATAGCTGGGCGGTGGGGGTGCACACCTTTAATCCCAGCACTTGGGAGGCAGACACAGGTGGATCTCTGAGTTTGAGGCCAGCCTGGTCTACAGAGTGAGTTCCAGGACAGGCTCCAAAGAGCTACAGAGAAACCCTGTCTCAAAAAACCCAAAAGGAGAAGGAGAAGGAGAAGAAGAAGAAGAAGAGGAAGAGGAAGAAGAAGAAGAGAAGAAGTGAATTATAAAGGTTGACCTTCATTATTCATGGATCCCACATTTGTGACTGTGTGCCCACTAAAATGAGTACTCCTGGCATTTTTAGTCATCTGCATGCATGCAAAACAGCAACAACAACAAAGAGGGGGGAAAAATCGAGTTTCCCAGTGGGCGCTTTCCTGGATGTGGCTGGACAGGACTTCTTGTTTCGGTTTCACCATATGAAGCGTCATGTGCTTACGTCTCTACTTTTCGTATTTCCGCTGCTTAAAATGGCTCCCTAGAGTGACATCTGCAAGATGGCTGACTACAGATACAATACCTGCTGAGCTTCCTCCATCAACAAAGGATCCAAACAAGGGAAAGTGGAGGCAGTGACCTCCCTGGAGTGCAGTGGGGTCGAAAGTATAGCGGGACACAGAGGGAGATCACAATAGACTTGCAACGGTGCTGGTTGAAGTGTGCAGTGTCTGCCGCCAGTCTCCAGATCAACCCTGAATCAAGGGAGAATGAGCAGGGGATCCAGCAGACTCCACTCCGGTCCCAGGCGCCTGCAGCGTGTTAGTGGAAAAGCCGGCAGCCCTCACGGGTACTAGCAGAGAACCCCTCCAGCTTTGAATTCAGTTCAAGGGCCAGGAAGCTTCCCAAGGGCTTCAGCCAGCTCAGCCTTGTGACCCAGCCTGGTAGCCCTCCTCATCCCAGGAAGTACCCACCCTAAGTAGCTCAGTTTAGAGGTCTCTGCAAAACAGGTGGCTCTTCCTACCATCTTGTTGCCCCAGAATCACTGAACATCCATGTCAACCTACAGGAAGCAACTCAGCAACTAGCTAGTGGCTGAAGCTGAGTCACAGTCCCAGGAAGCCGAGAAGCTTGACCTACCTACAGAGACCCCCCCACACACTCCACCAACCCACCATCCCCCAGAAAGAGTGGCCCATTCCTCCAGGACTTTAAAAGCAGCCACCCAACCTTCTCTAAGTTGGCTCAATCCATTGAGACTTCTGGAAAACAGTTCCGTGACCCTCCTCTGGCCCCAAGTAGTAACTAAACAAACCTGTTCAAGTTTCCTCCTAAAGAAGTTCTAAGAAGCAGATAGGAACCTACCCATGTTCAGGCCAGGAAACAACTAGACAGCTGGCCCTGAACAGGTTGGCTTCCAGAGGGCCCACAAATTCATCCATTCAGCCCTCAGACTGTCACAGGCGCACTGGGTCGCCCCACCCATTTGCGGTGCTCAAATACCAGCAGGAACGTTGCTCCTGAGCATGCAGGGGCAGCATTACCTCCACAACAGAACAGATGAGCCCCCCCACATCTAGAGAGACACTGTGGGGCGACCAGCAAACATGCTTCCCAGCTGCCAGTGGGTTGTCACGTGCTCCGTGGCCTTAGCCTCTGAGATACCCACCTGTGTTGCAGATGTTGATTGCAGCTGGAGAAGTTGCGTGACCACCGCCCTAAAACATCTACATGGAACCTAAGCCAAACAGCCTGTCCGTATGCCACCCCTGGACATATTGCCAGGAGAGAGTCGGCTGTTGAAGCCACCCTGCAAAACTGCCAGTCATCAGTTCTATCAGCTGGACAAGTATCCAAGTCAGCACACAAGAAGCATTTTTAAAAATGTAGTGAAACCCAAACATACTAACTCCAGCAATGGACTCCAAAGAAAAGAAACTTAATTGCCTGGCAGAATTCAAAAGTATAATCCCAAGAAATTTAATGAGCTTTGAAAGTTTATAGAGTATTCCGTAGGATTAGGAAACTAGATTATTGTGTGAATAAGAAACGTAGCAAGGAGCTGGAGATCAAGTGAAACCAAAAAGAAACCTTGGAACCAAATAGCAATTTAAAAAAAAAAGTCAAGTGGTTCAGCCGCAGAATAGATTATACTGAAAGGATTCTGAACTTGGCATTCATTGAACAGGACAGGTTAAAAGGAACAAAGGAAAAAGAAGAAAAAGAAAAACTTAATGCCTTTGAAACTTCCTCAGCCATAAGTAAGCAAGCATTCATGTGATTGTATTCCAGAAGGGGAGGGACAGGAAAGAGCCTGAGAAACCAACACTGATGTAGAAACTGCTGTAGAGTCCTCAAGTCTTGGGGACAATATAGAAATCCAGTCTCAAGAAGCACCCAGGCACACAACCTAAGAGACCGGACAACAGGACCGCGTCTCTGAGGCATACCATTACCAAAAGCACAAGATGAGAGTATCGAGTGGCAGTCCCATTGCTCCAACACACCACTCAGTCAGCTCCTCACACCAGGAGAGGATGAGGTGATAGATTCAGAATCTCAAAAGAGAAAATGGACGGGTGGCTCAGTGGTAAGAGCACCGGCTGCACAACTGAGAAGCAGTTAGCGTGCCAATCCCATAACTTACCTCGCAGACACCTTTAACTCCAGCTCCAAGGATTCCTTCCGATGTTCCTGGCATCCCTGCTCATGGGTGCACTCATCTGCACAGGTATGGATGAATAATCACATACATGATTTTTTTAATCCTAAAAAGAAAAGAAATGTTAATTCTACATTTAAAAAAAATGAGAAGGGGTGCTGGGTGGTGGCGGCAACAAATACCACTGAAACTAAACTAAAAAGCTTCTATACAACAAAGGAAACAATCAACAGTGAAGAACTCTCCACAGAATGGGAGGAGGTGGTTATAAACTACCTGACAAAAATAATTTTCGAAGTATAAAATTAATTCAAACGGCTCAACAGGAAGGTGGGGTGGGTAAGAATGGTGACACAAACCACAGGTGAATAAAATAAATCCAAACACCCACCAAGTGGGAGAAAATGCTCTATGTCATTGTCACTTGGGAAATGGAAATCAAAACAAATCCACAGGGAAATGTCTCACTGCAGTTAAATGACTATTTATCAAAAAGTTCAAACACACACACGCTTTGGTTATGGAGAATCGGGGAGACACATGGTTCCTAGTCTTGCAAAGTAGTATAACGACTCTGTAATATTTGCAGTAGTGGGGAGCAATGTGGGGGTTCCTCAGAAACAAGAGCTGAGACTGTTGTAGCCGACGGAGTGGAGATTGGGGTGTCGGTGTCTGCATTCTCATGGTTGGTGCAGCACTGTTTGCAAAAGCCAAGATATGGGGGGGGGGCCTCCACCTAAGTATGTATATCAGCAGATGGATAGAGAAAGTGTAGCCTGTGTAAGCAGAAGGCTGGACCATTTTCCCAGTGCTGAGGCCACATTTTCAGTGTTCCCAACGATGCCCCTGCAGTGATGTTCTCCTCTAGGGCTGCCCCTGTGTAGCTGCAGAAGGTTCTTTTCCCCATGCTAACATTCCCTCGATGCTTCTTTCCCTGCCCTCACATAGCGTTCCCACTCTTTGGGGAGCCCTTTGCAGGCCCCTAGCTGTCTGTCTGTTCGTTGTCCTCGCCACTGTCCTGCCTGTGAACTCTAGCTGCCTGCCACCGTGCCTCAGTCCTCCAGCTGCACCCTCAGCTTGGGGAGACTATGGGTTCCTGCACCCCAACCTAAAAACATCCTTCTGGCAGTAATTTAGGACAGTCTAAGCTTGCTTAATTTCATGTCTGCTCTAAAGGGTCGCCGTCTTCCCACATCCCTTGCCTAGTATCCTAAGAGCCACGGATGTATACATTCCTGTTTAGTGTTTTATTTGATTCAGGAGAGCAGGTAACTATGATCCCTGGGACTGACTTGACCTATTTCTTGTTGTCTTGTACTTCTGATTTTATAAAGGGAACATATATTGGGCTTTTGTTACATGAAAGCGAAAGCCATAATGATTTATTTTTGGTTCAGTTTCAAAGTTGCATAAGGTCAAAGTACATTTTCTAAAAGTCTCGTTGGACTTTTCAGCATGTCAAATTAGATTTATAATTAAAATCTGTGTGCTCTGAGCTTATAAGAAATAAGCACAAATAAACAAGGCAGGAGCAACTGGCTGGCCAGACCGTGGAGATGGCTGCCTGAGCTACAGAAACGTCCATCTTTTTACACTGGCACCTTGAATCATAAAAATGGTCTTCAGGGCCCAACCTTCCGTCCCTGTTTTCGCTGTTCATCAGCACTTCAGCCCCGGCGCCTGCTGACCTTATTCCTGTGGTCACTTGGTAACTAAGCCTCTCCCTGTGCAAGAAAAAAAAATAATAAAGCAGAGTTAAGGAACTGAGATTCTCCTCTGCATTGCCCTGAAGCTTTGGAGTGAGAAGCTGATCTTGACTCATCCTGAAAGTGAATCTCAAAGTACGCATGCAGAGCTGAACATGGCCGGGTTTCCTTTGCTGTTGGACCCTAACTGAGCATGAAAATGTTGGGCCTGTTCTAAGTTAAAGAACGTCTTGGTCCACTTCGGTTGCAGTTGGGATAATTTTAGGATACATATGGGTTTATTGTCACGTTATAGTTGGCCATTTTTCTTTTTCCAGTATATGGAAAGAAATTGGGGCTTGAGATAGCTCATAAAATTCTTTTGATTGTCTTAGGTTTTTTTTTTATTTATAGGATAATTCCATTTCAATTATAAGTTCAAAGCCATCTCCTTATTTCTTATTTTTAGTTCATGTGCTTTGGAGTTTTGCCTGCATGTATGTCTGTGTGGGGTGTCGAATCCCCTGGAACTGGAGTTCCAGACACCTGTGGGTGCTGGGAATCGAACCTGAGTTCCCCAGAAGAGCAGCCATCTCGCCATCCGCTCAAAACCATCTCTTAAAAAGGTGAAAATGACCCGAGACTGTAGCTGTGTAACAGCACTGCCATTCTCTGCTTTTCTCTCCCTAGACGAAGAGCTACTGGATGTCTCTGCCTCTGTCTTACCGGAATGGAAGAAAGAAACGTATGGCCAGATTCGAGTGTGTGCGAAACAGAGGCTGGCTCGGTACGGTTCCTTTAACACGGTTCAGACGTCTGAGAAGATAGAGAGGAAAGCCAGCTCAGAGCCCAGCAGCCCACAGGGAGGAAAACAAGGTACCGGCCCTTGCTCAACCTCTGGAGTCCGTCAGTTGCCATGGAAAAGTAGCCTTGGTGATATGCAGGCGTTTTCAAATGATCTCTCTAGACCATGCCGTTTTTCTCAACAGCCAACTTTTCACTTGCCTGAAGTCAAACAATTATTGGCTGCAAAAGAGACGCTGACTTCACAGTGTGTGAGCAAAGCCCCGTGCCTGAAATTGATCCAGTCAGCCTTGATCAATTGGCCTGCTATGCTTGGCCCCTTTGATATATCACAGAAATTTATAACTTGGGAAACAACATTTGTTTTGCTCTCTTACTTATTCTTAATGAGATCGAAATCATCACTAATAGCTAAGGTCTGGAAATTGCCCTTTCCAGAACAAAGCCAGAGCGGATTTGCAGTAGTCTTCACAACCCCTCAGCCTCGAAGCTGTGTTGTGTGTGTCTGCGCTGGCAAGGCTCCCACTACATCTGTTAACCCTTCACGTTCCCTTTCAGGATCAGCCTATTCCCTAGAAATTGGAAGTCTGGCAGCCATCTACAGACAGAAAGTAGAAGATAAATCACAGTAAGTCGTCTTTAAGAACCCGGTCACGGTCAGGTCATGTTGCTGTTCCTGATGGAGGTGGAGAGGTTGACAGCCATGGCCAGCGGACACACTGACGGTTGATAGATTCGCTCTGACTTTCAGAGCTCAGTTTCTCGCTTAGGGAGGCCATGGTTGGAGAGAAGTACTCAACCTGCAAAACTGGCCCTGGGGGAAGTGGGTCTCAATCTTGTGCTCAGCCAGCAAAAACCCACGTCCTCTACTTTCCAGAGGTTAATTTAGTTCAAAACATGAACGAAACACATTCGCATATTGAATAATATGATTTTTTATACATACATATATATGTATGTATGTATGTATGTATGTATGTATGTATATAGGCAGCCCAAACATTAAAATCTCATAACGGGGCTTAGTTTTGAATGAGGGCTGAGGGCTGCATTCTTTATTAGGACTGAGCAGACTGAGAGGAAAATAACAAAGTACCAACCCGGTAGATCCGTGCACTTCCTCACCGCCCACTTTCTTTCGCACTGAATTCTGGTAAACTCAACTAGCTTTCCTTTACATCAGTCCGGCGCAGCCTCCCTTCCACCCGTACTCTCTCGAGTAACCGGGAACCTGGCCTTTGCCATCAGACAGACCTGCAGTGAGGTCCAGCTTCACATCTTTAGAATCGGAGTGGGTGGATTAACTCTGAGCTTGGCTTGGGTTCTCCTCATAGGAGTAGCTATGACTACAGTATTGTACCAGATGTCTGTCAGGGGCCAAGTGCTTAATACTCAATAACCATTAGCTGTGGGAGAACCAGTATCAGCCAGTGGTCGGTCATCTGAGAGCCTCAACAGCTCTTCCCACATAGGCACCTTATGTCGTCCCTAGCCACCCATCAAGAGTTACTTAGTCTGCCTCTATGTGACCAAGGAGGACATCTGAACATCGTCTGAGCAGTCTTGCCTCATTTCTGACTTGGACAGCAGTGAATCGGGGACTGCGGTAGAGCTCGGTGACTTGACGGCACTCATCTTTTCTCTTTATTACAGGGGGGAAGCCTTTGCCAGCAAGAGAGTGGTACCTCCAGCAAGCAGCTTGGACCCTGCCCTCCCCGTTGACTCAGAATACTGTGTCAAGCCTTTAGCCCACCCAGTATTTTCTGTTGCTCAGACAGATTTGCAGGCTTCCTCCATGCAGAGTGGCCTCCATGGACAAGCAGGTGGCCACCTTCCTCCTGCAGCCTCAGAGGCAGAGAGCTTGAAGCCAGCTCTGCTTGCTGGCCAGCCCCTGGTCTACGTGCCCTCCTCACTGTTCATGCTGTGTGGGAGCCTGCAGGACGGACTGTCCCCAGAGTCGAGAGCAGAGGAGGATGGTGGCTCAGAAGTCCCAGCTGACCTGTCGTTGGCACCCTCGGCTCAGAAGCGCCTGTGTGAGGAGAGGAATCCCCACGAGGAGGATGAGCCTGCCATGAAAAGACAGAGTCAGGGATTTGAAGACAGCCCCATACCCCTAGTCATGCCCAAGGTAAGGGATTGTGGGTAAATGTGTCTGGTGTCATCTCGTTGGCTCCGAGCTTAATGGAGACAGGTGCTCTAAGGCAGTAGACTCTGGACTAGAAGCGTGTTTCACGCGTTCCTCATATATTTTTTTTTTAAATATTTCTTAGGGTTTATTTAACTTTATTTTATGTGCATTGTTGTGAAGGTGTCAGATCCCCTGCAAGTGGATCTTCAGACAGTTGTGAGCTGCCATGTGGGTGCTGGGAATTGAACCCGGGTCCTCTGGAAGAGCAGTCAGTGCTCTTAACCACTGAGCCATCTCTCCAGCCCCATCGTTCCTCATATATTTAATGAAGCTCTAGACTGGCTTTCTCCAAAAATCTTACCATAAGATAATGCTATAAGAAAAGTGACTTTTATTTTAACAAAATAAGAAAAGTCCCACTTCTTATGAAAAGCCAAAAAAGTTTAGGGAAGAGAAAAGCTTGCCCGTTAGTGCGGGATAGTAATCATTGTTAGTGTCTTTGTGTATTCCATCCTGGTGTTGTTTCATGAACTAAAAGAAAACAAGTTTGGAATCACTTGGGCCCTGGAAACAGCGGGGTGCCTGGATCAGGGAGGTGAATGCTCTGCACTGCCCAGTGATCCTGGTTCCTTAGCTACTGAATGAAAAGGAGAAAACGATGAGCTGTCTGCGTCCCCCTCCCCACAGTAGCCACGCAGAACCAACCAGCGAGGCTGGGAGAACCAGGGCGCGTTCCCCTCAGCAGCGTGCCATGGGTCGTGGGTCGACTTAGGTGCGCTGCGTGGAGATTACTCCATTAAGAGCCTTTCCGTTCTACCTTTCTCCTGCCAAAGTGGTTTTTTCTAGTTTTATATATAGCTTCAGCATTGCAGATTAAAAGCATGAGGAGGAGATGCAGTTCATAAGAATGGGAGGGAGATACCCGCAGGTAGAGGAGAGAGTAACCAGAATGCATCATGTACCTGCGTGAAATTGTCAAAGAAGTAACTTAACAAAAAGTAAATCAAATTTTAATTTGAGGCTGACGATGGTGGCACACGCCTTTAATCCCAACACTCGGGAGGCAGAGGCAGGCAGATCTCTGTGAGTTCGAGGCCAGCCTGGTCTACAGAACTAGTTTCAGGACAGCTAGGGCTCCTACACAGAGAAACTCTGTCTCAAAAACCTGAGCCATTAATCCAAGTGACACCTGGCTGTTTTCTCGTCTATATGCTATCAGTTTTTAAGAAAAAAATGACTACTGGAATCCTGACTTCTCTGCTTTCTGGCTTGGTCGTGCTTAGAGACTGTCAAACTCCACAGCCCTTGCCTCTCCTGTGACTGAGGGAGACGGGAGATCTACGCCCCTGGAAGCCGCTGCCTGTGAAAAGGGTCAGCTCCGGGCGGATGAAGACGGTTCAGGAAAGGCCATGGCAAACTGCTGCTTCCTTGCTTCTGCGTGTGGAAACCTGTCGAGAAATCCAGACACGGAAAAGCCTTCAAACAGAAACGACATCACCAAAGACCCCGCCCTGCTGCAGTATCTGTACGTGCAGTCTCCAGCAGGTAAGGGATGCCCGTGCCGGTCACACCATGCGCGCCCGACTCTGTCCGTGTCACCTGACCGGGGAGAGCAGTAAATTGATGGGCTGCACCCGTCGTACTCCCAGTCTCCACAAACAAAGGACGAGGCTCCTGTCCTCTGTTCAGCAGCTATGGGGGTAATAGGATACACTTTAAATGTGTTACACTTTGTCTGACGAAGAAACCGCCCGTTTAAAAGACAAGTTTATTTTTTCACTCAAGCAAATCTGGCACGGGTCCAGACTCACAGTATGAATGTGTTGGCGATTGTGCACAGCCGGCATTCTGATTTTCAGGGTCGAGCAGTACCGAATACGTCACCGTGATCTCCAGTAAGAGGACTTGACATTTAAAACCATTCATTACCTACGTCAACTTTAAAACAAGCACCCAGATATTCTCGTTAGTAGAATTGTAATAGCACCTGCTTCTCTGGAGTGCTGAGAAACTGAACTGGATCTAATAACTCTAAAGTACCTAGAGCGTAACAGTACTGGCACTTACTAAGACTCAGTAGATCATGTTGTTATTTCCAGTAAACTGAATTAAAGTGAAAAGCTGGTTGGGTTTGTCCAATGTATGTCAAGTTGTTCTTGATACAAAGATACTGTATTAGCTACTTTTCTGTGTTAGAAGGGAATACTTGAGAACAATTAAAGAAGGGAAGGTTTATTTTGGCGTGTGGTCAGGGCAGGCGAGGCCAAGGGAGCCCAGCTGCTTACATTGTGTCTGCAGTCAAGACCCAGAGAGGTAAGCGCTTTGGCAGTATACAATTGTATACAATTGTATACAATTATGAGGATGCAGGGATGATTAGCACAGCCCCTGTGCAAGGATGACATGCAGAAGCATTCCATATTTAAAAATAAAGATAGAAGAAGACCAGGGAGGGTGAGGTGCTGTTGCCCCCCAGCTTCCCACCCTTCATTCAGGCCAGGGCCTCAGCCAATGGGCTGGTTCTGCCCACGTTTCGGGAGCATCTTCCCTCCTTGGTGAACCTCCAGTCCAGCGGCCTGACAGTCAGGCAGGCATATCTCTTAGACGATTCCCAATTCCATCAAGTTGATAATGATGATTGGCCACCAGGTTTCTGAAATGCCTTGAGTCCAGTCCCATGCTGGCTTCAGTCTGGTCTGCCAGGCAGAGGAGAAGGGAGTTTCTTCATCTGCCATGTCCTCAGCTTGCATTGTTGACTCTGGGACGACTTGGTGTTGAGGATACTTTAATATGTAAGCATAGACTCATCCACTGCAGAAATGAAATCATGGTGCTATATGGGATTTTTTGTTTGGTTGGCTTCTTTCCCTTTTTTTTTTTTTTTTACTATTTCTCAACAGTAAACCATTATTAGGCAATTGAGGGAAACATGTGGACTCCCCAGAATGTTTCAAAGCAGACAACTTAGTAAATAGGCTTATAAAGAAACAATTCCAGTAAGATTAAAGTAAAAAGTCAATTTTTTAATTATTCACGCAAATAAGAAGACCCAGTAGCAACTGGGCAGTGGTGGCACACGCCTGTAATCCTAGCACTGGAGAGACAGAGGCAAGCAGATCTCTCTCTCTCTCTTTTTTTTTTTTTTTTGTTTTTCGAGACAGGGTTTCTTTGTGGCTTTGGAGCCTGTCCTGGAATTAGCTCTTGTAGACCAGGCTGGCCTCGCACTCAAAGAGATCCGCCTGCCTCTGCCTCCCAAGTGCTGGGATTAAAGGCATGCGCCACCACTGCCCGGCATAGCAAGCATATCTCTTGAGTTCGAGGCCAGCCTGGTCTACAGAGTGAGTTCCAGGACAGTCAGGTCTACACAAAACATCCCACACTTCCAGAGCTGTGGTATGTTACACATATTAATAAGACCTTCGGTCTAGAGTCCCAGAACCTAGCTGTGTGTATGGGTTACGGGCACAGGGCAGCCTTGGGTGTTGGTCTTCAGGCACCACCCACCTTTTTTGTTTTGTTTTGTTTTAACCAATCTCTTTCCGGACTGGAATTCACCAGATAGGCTATGCTGATTGTCCACTGAACCCTAGGGCTCATGTCATGCTGCATGTCCCCATCCCCGTCCGACCCCACCACCACCACCTCCTGGTGCTGGGATTGCAAGTAGGCACCAGCATTGCCTGGCTCCGGGGGAGGGGTTCTTGTTGTTTATTTGCTTACGGAGGTCTTTTTCCTTAAATGCAGCACTTTCTCAAGAGAACTATCTCTGCAGGCCCCACATCTGTACTTTTCAGTAATGCCAAAGTATCAGTCATATGCTTAGGAACTCTTGCTTGTGTGATCACTGAGGGAAATAGAAATTTTTAGCTAGAAGTTCATAGCAATAAAAAATAGAGTTTCTCCCACCAAAATTTTATTTTCCCCTTCATTTTGGGGAAAATAATACTGAGGCGGCTCAGTGAGTAAGGTGTTTGCTGAGTCAGCATAAAGACCCGGTTCAAATCCCCAGAGCCCACGCAAAACTGAGCACGGTGGTGCAAATCTCCATATTCCCTGCACTCCTGTGGAGAAATGGGAAACTGAGGCAGGAGAATCCCCAGAAGCTCTCGGGACAGCTAGCCTGGTTGTGCAATGGTAAACAAGAGACCCCGCTTCAGAGCAGAAGGTGGACCCAGCACCCAAAGTTTTCCTCTTATGACCAAGCCCACCCACATTCACACGCGAATGCATGCATTCCCGGAGAAAGAAATTAAAGAGTTCTCCATGGACATTGACCACAAGACCCTGCAGGTAAAGGTTGACGTGCAATCCTGTCACCGATGTAATGTAGCTGTGTCAGCTGGAAGAGCACAGCCAGGGTGTTCAACCCTTGCCAGAGAGAAGGCTCCATCATGCATTGATCTATTATGGACTCCGCTGGAAGAGCCATGAGGGATGTGAACGTTAAGGGGATCTTGTCCTGTGATGTTTCACTTGGTTCTCCTTCGGTTTCAGGCTTAAATGGCTTCAACATGCTCTTATCAGGCAATCAGCGCCCCCATGCTGTGGGGCCGTCATCAGCGGGTCAGCTGCCGTCCTTCGGCGTTCCTTGCATGTTCCTTCCGTCTCCAAGCTTGGCCCCCTTCCCAGTTCTCTACTCTCCCGCGATACCCACGCCCATTTCTTCAGCTCCTGCCACTCTCCCAAACACCGGACCCATGAATTTCGGCTTGTCCACCCTGGGATCGACAGCACACCTTCTCCTCAGCCCTGCAGCCATGGTCACTCCGACGACACCCGCCATCCCTTCCTCCGATTCTCAGCTTCAGTGTCAGCCCTCACTCAACCTGAGTCCAGGGATGCCAGGCTCACACGGCGTCATCCATCCCGAGTCCCCCAGTTACATGAGACATCCGGTGTCAATGGTAAAAGTAGAACAGGTAAGACCCGAGGCTTGGTCCCTCCATGATGGGTATGCCGGCATATAATTAGCTTTCTTCTCAGTCACTTGACCAACGCAGAGGTATTACCTCAGGTCCTGCCTGGTTTTCAGTGTGAACTGTGTTATCTGCTTATTCCACAGAGCCCTGGGCTCCAAGGCAAGAGATGTCATGCTTTAAGACAAATCTTTTCAGTTGTCATCCTATTTACCGAGGGTAGAAGGAACGTTATTGGGCATAGTTATAATTGATCTCTGCACTTGGACAGTTTCCTGATCTGGCATTCATCTCTTCAGGCTGATTGAGGAGCTCATCCTAATTTTAATGATACAGCTGTAAGACAGCCTGGGAGCTTGGGTTGCACACACTCCTAAAAACACACACGAACAATCAGTGCCCCCATAGTCAGTACTGCGTTTGTCTCTCAGATTCTTTTGTAGTCGAGCCAGTAAAACCTCTTCCGTTCTCATGACACCGTGTTCACAGTCACTCATTCCTCTCAGGGAACGTTGCTATGTGTGACTAAAAGTAGTTGGAAGTAAGTTATTCAGAGGTTCAGAAGTCTGCTGTATATTTAAATAATCACATTAGTTTTCAGACACGATTTTGTTTTGGTTCAGTTTTTGCGACGCTGGAAGTCAAACCTTGGGCCGCGCATAAACTAGACAACTGTTCTGCCACTGATCCACACCCCTTGCCCAACATACACTCTTTCAAAAATAATGTTTTTATTAAAACTGAGAATTTCCTTGCTGTGTATCTGGATGATATTCATCCCCTCCCGTCCCCATCCAGCTTGGTTTTCTCCCCCTCCGTCTTTCTAAACTCCCTGAGTCCACTTTGTGTTGGCCGGTCCTTCCTGGGCATGGGGCCTGCCCCAGAGTGTGGTCAGTGTGGCTGGTGTCACAAGGTTAAAGAGCATTGCCCCTCCCTCTCACAGCTTCTGGCCGACGCCAGGAGCTCCTCAGCTAGCAGTGGGATAGTGTGCCCACCTCATACACACACACCCCTTTCTTAAATTCAAGGCCTCTATCTCCTTAACTGTTGTTACATCTATGTTACGTATTCCTAAATATGTATATGAAATTTTCTCAGTCCTTGTAATGGTACTTGTGTGTATAATTTCAGGGCTGACCCCTTGGTACCGGATAACCCATTTGGGTGCTCTTCCCTGAGAAACACGATTTTTCTCACTGTCCTCCTCTGTGTCTAGTGTTGTGGCCCCTGAGACAAACTTTGGTCCGACTTGAGTTTACATAGAACTCTTGTGTGTGCTGCCCAATATGTCATCTGCCTTTTGAGAGCCGGTTGTGGCCCAGGCACTGACCCGGGTGGTGTCAGTAGAGCATCAGCAGGCTCATCATGCTCCCTTCCATCGCAGCGCACATAGATAGGATGACTCTTAGCAGAAAGGAGCACAGACACACAGCGTGTTTGCTTTGCATCTCCTAAAGTACTCTACCAAGATCTTCCCACTTAATTCTTCTAGCCCTATGAAGTTGGTATTCATCTCTGATGGAGATGCAGACACTGAGGGACACAGAGGTGAAATAGTTTAATTTGTCCAGTATCACACACCTAAGTGATGGCAGAGCCCAGGGCCTGGCTCTAGACCTTGGCCACATCAGTACCATTTTCGGTAGGCGGTGCTTTTCTGTATCTGAAATACTCACGCATTGTGCTCAGGGTTGGATGGTGGGAAGCCCTTAATGGGAAAGCAAAGTAGAAGGGACAGGCAACCTGGTGACACCTCGCAGGAAGAGGTTCCCGTCTTGGAGCTTGAAACATCATTTCACTTCTGCTTTTGCTCTTTTTCTCCAGTCTCCTGCACCAGCGACTCCCAAGAGCATCCACCGAAGACACCGGGAGACATTTTTCAAGACTCCCGGCAGCCTTGGAGACCCTGTTTTTAGGAGAAGAGAAAGGAGCCAATCCCGAAACACTAGCTCAGCCCAGAGACGACTAGAAATCTCAAGCAGCGGGCCTGACTAACCTGCTGCTTCAGTGAGTGGGGTGGCCTCAGCCCCTGAAGTTTCCCGCGTCCCAGACAATGTCCTAAATGGAACACAGGCTGTCCTGGTCCTCGGCTTGTGTCCTAGCTCTCTGGCATCCACTGGTTGTGCTAACTTCCGAATATCATGACTCACCTATTTGCCTGAAAGTAATTATTACTAATTATGCATCTAACACCAGCTAGAGTTCGGACTCCGCCTGTCACAGCGGCAGTACCGACCGACTGGTGTGGTCTGCTTCGAGAATCATCCGAGTGCTGGAAGTCAGTCCTGACAGGCTGCTGGAGCCTTGCAGTTTTTCTGAAGTGGGGGGGGCGGCTGTCGAGCACTTAAGCGGGGTGAGCGTTGTCTCCACCTCCCCTGAGTGAGTCTGTAGTGAGAACTTTCTCTGCAGCCTAAACACACTACTGCGTCCTCAGGCTCCGGGGAGCCACCTTCAGTGACGAATCCCTGCGGTATTATTTATTTTATTCCTGAAGTGGGACCTCCTGCACAAAGTTTACAACATTGGTCTAACACATTTTTTTTCAGGGTATCGCGACTTGAATGTTTAAGACTTTTTTTGTATAATTTGCCCTGCACTTATTCTACAACTTATTAATAATGTGGATAAATGTATATACGTGACATATGTCAAGACCAAAATAACTGTGAATGTTCCTCCACCTAGCTGTTGATGGATGAACTGTGCTCAGCCCATCTGGGGACACGGGAGCAGGAGCGGAAACTGAAGTCTAGGTGCCTTGTGGCTGTTTCTCCGGTAACCATCAACAGTGAAGTTTTAGTGTTTGTTTAAAACAAAACCGAACCTACTGTGCTCAGCACCCTTTGCTCCACACCCTGTGTTTTTTTTTTAAGTTGAACGTTCACTGTACAGTGTCAGGTATGTGCCTTCTCACGGTTGCCATTTGTAGTCAGATGACTCAGGGTGGCAGGAAGGAACGGAGGATACTGGAACCAGGTGAGAGTGTTGGTTGAATTATGATGATAACAGAAACGTACACAGCAATAGCTAAATCTTTTATTTTTCGTTTACTGATTTTCCTCGGATTTGGAGGGAGAAGAGGGAAAATGGGCACATTCTGTCCATTTCCAAGAGTGTCCGTAAGTTCCGTGGCCCAGAAAATGAACAGCAGGCACAGGGGTTGGCTGTGCTAACAGGTACAGTCCTGGAAGCTGTCGCATGCCTCCCTTTGTGAGCCATGGGGCTTTAGGGTTCCACATCGATTGGTGTTTTTACCTCAGTCTTCTCTCTTCAGAATAAACCCCCTGTCCTTTTCCCTCTTTTCTTCCTGTGGTCCTTTCTCTTTAAACTTAGATTTAGAGTCTTTCTGTAAAGCTACCTTTTCTCTGTATTTCTTGTGCCCTGTGAAATACCATATAAAAGCATAAAAAATATTAATTTAAGAGATTCCAGGAGCCTAAACAATATAGTTTTATGTTAAGTACAGGACATCTGTGGTCTTACTACCCCAACAACAGCTTTGGAAACGGGAAATGAGTGGCCAGATGTGACATATTCGCCACTTATCCAATTTTTTTTTATCAACACTAAGATTCTAAAGTTGCAAAATGGCATTACTCCCCTTTTTAAAAGTTGGTTTTTCTTTGAGTTAGGTGAAATTGCTCATCATGCATGGCGACGATGACTCTAAACCCACACTGCTGGCTCCTTTCCGGAACAGGAGAATCACCCTTTCTCAGATAATCGAACATATAGCCAGTGGGTCCGCTGACGCCTCTGGCACGTAAAACCTGCTTATGAGCTACCACAAAGCATTTTCATCAAGACGTCCACATTTCCGTCGAAACACAAACCTCTTCCCTTGTTCCCGGACAATGTTCATTTCCTTTTAACTATGTGCTGTTCTTTACTATTAGAGTTTTTACTGTTTGTGAATTGACCACATTAACCTCAGAGAATTTGTGATTCTTGAGAGGGCGTTGAGAAGCAATTTCATCAGTGAAAGACAAAGTTACTTCTGTGCCAGGGTCCCGCATGCTCTGGCTTTTGACTCTTCCAGAAGACTGGTACCCTTTGCGGCTGCACAGCTGGACTTGAGTGCCTGGGGTGGAGGAGCATTGGCAATCTAGCGTATATCATAGTCTAATTTAGGGCAAGAAGAAATAACTGTTAGTGATCCTGCAGAGGACATGAGGTCTGAGCCAGCACGGAGGGGTGCGCTGCCTCAAATGATGCTGTCCAGGGTTTGCGAAACCCTTGCATTCTGGTACAAGAGTTGGGGGTATAACTTTTATATACTTGAACCTACCTACCAAGTTTACATTGTTCAATGTAAGGTGCTATTTCTGTATTTAAATAACGTTAATATAAGGCTGCTTTCTGCTTACCTTATTGCACTGCTAGGTTTTTGTAGGTGTTACTATTATTGCTGCTTACCGCTCTGTTTTCATGGTTTTTGGCTCTGCTCTTTCCTAGTGGCTATGTTATCTGTAGCCATCTCCTTGTAACTTTTCTACATGTAAACCAGTCTTTCCTTTTAGAAAAATACTAAGCTTTATAAAGTAGCAATGATAATAAAGGCATTTAGTAAGAACTGTTACATTACTTTTTTAGATGTTGTCATTTACTGTGTGTGTGTTGGCAGTGGTATGCATGGCACATGGGTGGAGGTCAGGCGACAACTTGTAGGAGTCCGCTTTTCCCTAAATTGTGGGTTCTGGTTGGGCTCACTGGCAAGCACCTTTGCCTGCTGAGCCATCCCACGGGCCCTGTGTATTTCCTGGTGGGTTTTCTTTGCTACTGCTTACTGTAAAATTTGCTAGCAGTAGCCGTAACAGCCACATAGATGCTCCCTGTGGAAATAACTGCATCGGGCTGGCCTGAGAGCTTGGGAGGGTTAGGGCCACGCCGTTGGCCTTGCGTCTGCTGTGTCCAGCTGGAAGCTTAGAGCTTCCAGACCAGACTGACATTCAGTTCAGCAGCCACAAATGAGGCCACCTTCCCAGCTCCTCGTGTCCATGCGGCTAGCGACTTGTCAGTCTAACTCGCGCTCGTTTTCATTCGTCCCAAAGTCCGTTATTCGCATGGATACTGCTTAGCTCTCTGACTCATGGGGTGTGGTCCAATGGTGCCTGGGAGTCACCTCCGCTGCCACATAGTTAGGTGGGGCAGGCAGATATTTGAGCTGGTGTGATGGTTTGGAAGAAAATGGCTCACAAAAGGAGTGGCACTATTAGGAGTTGTGGCCCTTGTCGAAGTCCGGTGTGGTCTTCTTGGAGGAAGTGTGTCACTGTGGAGGCAGCTTTCGAGGTCTCACATATGCTCAAAATACCACCAGTGTCTCAGTCCACTTCCTGTTGCCTGCAAGCCAAGATGTAGGACACTTGGCTACCTCTCCAGCACCATGTCTGCCTATATGCCATCATGTCCCTCCATGATGATAATGGACTAAACTTCTGACACTGTAAGCCACCCAATGAAATATTTTCCTTTATAAGAGTTGCCATGGTCATGGTGTGTCTTCACAGCAATAGAAATTCCAACTTAGACAGCTGGTTTACACAGAGGGGGCTTGTGTCCGAACATCTATAACACAGGCAATGCATTTTCCTCCAGCCGCTGTTACTCCTACAGTCCCTGGTTTCCACATAAACAAGCCCCAGGCTGACCATATCCCCTTCACCCACAGCCAGTGTCCTTTCTCCTGACTAAGAACGCCCAACCAAACTCTACCCTGGTCCACCCATCTCCCCAGGCAAGTTAGTCACCAGATCAGCGTCCTGCTTCAGGAAGGGCTGGAGGCAAGCAACAGGGAACACCTTCCCTCATTCCCTGTAGGCAAGCAAACCTGTGCAATTCCGAGCCCTCACTGAATCTATGTCCAGTTCTGCTTCCCTCAAGCTTTTCACAGCCTTGAGGGCGAGGGAACTCAATAGATGTGGAGTTTGTTTTTTTGCAAAACCCTCCATCAGTTCTGCAGAGCCCAGCACTGCCGAAAGAGTATTTGCTATAACTGGTGCTCTAACCACACTAATATCCTATCACAACAGCCTCCTGTTGTCCAGGAAGTCCATGTCGGTAGATGGCCTCTGAAGCGGTTTAATATTTCATACTTAACAAAGTCGTTCTGGCGGTGAATTTGTGTTGGTGTTAAGGTCGGATTGATTCTGTGTCTTTTCTGGCCTGAAGGCTTCCAAATTTAGGAAGTCATACCAAAAACTAAAATGGTTTCCATTCTCCCACATCGAAGTCCATTGCTCCATGTAGCGCACTTGCAACCCCTCATTTCAGTGGTTCTTGTAAACTGGTGCTCCAGTGTTCATGGGTATTAAGAATAGAAAGTGGAAAATGTTGATCAATCAGACAGTGTCTGGGGGAGGCGGTGCACTCCTCGTGTGTGCCTATAGGAATGGGGGGGGCGGGGACCGGTGTCAACATCTGCTGTCCTTCCTCTATCACTTCTGTGTTTTTGAGGAGGTGATTCTCAGTGAGCCTCCACAGTCCACTGTAGGCGGAGACTGCTTGTTTGTTTCCCGGCCGCACAGACCCAAAATAATCACAGAAACTTTTAATTACAACACTGCTTGACCAATAGCTTAGGCTTTTTATTTAACTCATACACCTTAATTAACCCATTTCTATTAATCTATGTATCACCACATGGCTGTGGCCTATCGGTAAGGTTCCATCCGGCATCTGTCTCCTTCAGCAGCTACAGGGCGGCTCCCTGACTCCGCCTTCTTTCTTCTAGCATTTAGTTTAGTTTTCCTGCCTAGCTCTATTCTGCCCTGTCACAGGCCAAAGCAGCTTCTTTATTAACCAATGGTAATAAAACATATCCACAGCACACAGAGGGGATTCCACAAGAGTCCACCTGTCTCCGCCATCCTGCCTCTGGCTCTGGAGTTACAGATGTGCACTATGTGGGGGCTGGGGATTTGTCTCTGGCTCTGGAGTTACAGACGTGCATTATGTGGGGGCTGGGGATTTGAACTCCAGTCCCCATGCTTGCACACCAAGCGCTTTACCCACTGAGCCGTCTCCCTAGCTTTGCTCTTCACTACAAGATTACAGACTTAAGTTAGTGAGAGTATTTGACTTAAAGACTGGCTAGAGTATGAAAATGTTCTCACGTTTTATAAGATGCTATTCAGAACAGCAATGAAGCAACGCCCTAAGCTCTCTAAAGCTAACTTAATCCTTCACTTCCTAAGGGTAGAGGTCATATGTGACTTTTATCTATCTGCCTTATGATTGCCTCAAAGGCATATCTCCAAAACACTGGAGTAATGGTGTTGCCATAAAAGTTATATTAAAAAAAATTAAAGCTTCAGAGGACTATTTCATTACATGGTTTCAGTAGCAACAATTACCTAAAACTATCACATGGCGTTTTCATTTTAATTCAGAAGAATGGGCTCCACGGTATAACCAATGCTTATAAAATGAATTTGGTCCTGATGGTCTTCCCTTTAACTTTCAGACACATCCTGGACAGCATTCTGTAACTCGCTGGCACAGACTTTCTGGTCCCGCATTGCTTCCAACTTGCCTAGCCTGCCATGCAAGTCACCCACCACTGACGGTCACCGCTCATCCCTACGCCCTGTCTATTTCTCATCCCAGGGACTGAAAACCTGGCAACTGATTCCCAGATGCCACTGCTACCAGACCTCTGAAATGATTTTGACACATCTACTCATCACACAAGACTGGGAGACAGAGGGACACCAGGGCTGTTCTTCTCACAGTGGAAGCAGCCTAAGCTGCAGGGATGCATTTGAACAAAAAACTTTGAAAAGGAGCAAAGTGATTGGTTGATGATCACAATGAATATCTTCTTTGTTGTAGCAATCTGTGGGCAAAGCCGGCAAAATTGGGCTTCATCAGAGTTAATATACCTTATGGTAACTGAAATTTGAACCGGGTTCCTAAAAAGTTGATGACGTCTAACTGCCATGATGCTGGTATGCCTGTATATCACAAATTCTGTGACTGGAATTAATTTTGCATTTTAAACCCGCATTTTATTTGAAGACTCTTTAGTGGAGAATCTTGACCAGTGTGCTGCTTACTCTGTACGCTCTCTGCCACTGCAGAGGCAACTGGGAGACTTTCAGTGGCAAGTATTCCTAAATGTAACGTCAACAGACTTCGACAGTGACAGTCCTAGTGAGGGCCTGAGGTAGGAGGAACCAGATCATTTCCAGCAATTCCTTCCAGCTTCTTCCAATGACTCCTTCCGACTTGCCTTGAATCTGCATTGGTGGTATAGTGGGGAGCATAGCTGCCTTCCAACTTGCCTTGCTCCCTGCATCCCTTTTTTTTTTCCCTCGCAGGCTGCAGCAGGTTCAGCCCCACACAAGCCAAGTTCAACTGAAGAGAACAGGCAACTGTTTGGAAATTCTTCCCCTCCGGATTCCTCAGAAAGTCTCTTCTCGGTTCTCAGAAATCCAGACTGGCATGGGCATCTTCTATAGTTCAACTATAGGTTGCCCTTTCACAGGGCCCCTCTCTTAGATGAAGAGCTGCAGGCAGCTAGCAACAGCTGCAAAGAGAGAGAATGAGTCCTCCCAGGCACCAAGTAGTCAACCCTAATATAAGCAACATTAAATAGTTGTATTGAGATATATATTATATTGTTGTATAACAATAATAAAAAAAAAGTTCACGAATTTGAGGAGAGTGTTGAGGGGTCTTGAGGGGAGCTGGAGGAAGAAGGGGGCAATGGTGCAGTTATATTCTAATTAAAAATAAAATGAAATTTAAAATATGCATAGTTTTCCCCAAGGTCCATGTGTTAGCCCCTTGATGCCAAGGGTAGCATCATTGGCACATGGTGCCGTCTTTGGAAGGTCTGGCCTAGTGGGAGATCCTTGCGTCATTGGAAGACATGTCCTTGTAGGCAGAGTTTCTCGTGTCTCAGCAACCACTCCCAAATAACCACTCAGAGACTTAATATTATAAATGTTTAGCCGATAGCGCAGGCTTATTACTACCTAGCTCTTACAGCTTAAATTAATCCATATTTCCTATCTAAGTTCTACCATGTGGCTCATGGCTTTTTACCTCATTTTCTGCACATCCTGCTTCCCCTGTGTCTAGCTTGAGACTCCTCTGACTCCGCCTCCTTCTTCCTAGTGTCCTTAATCTGGCTCTCCCAACTAACCTTATCCTGCCCAGCTATTGATCAGTCAGTTTCTTTATTAAACCAATCACAGCAACATATATTCACATGGTATAAAGGAATCTACCACATCCTTGACGCAAGAATGAGCCCCTCGCCACCACTTCTCTCTCTCTGCTCCACCACCTTTTTCTTTGACACATATTCCTACCATCATCATCTACTGCCCTCAAAAGTGAACCAATGTAGGTGCTGTATAGCCTTTGGATCTATAAAACTATGAGCTCAATAAATGGTTTGCATGTATAAGTTGGCTAACACCAGTGCTTTATCACAGTAATAAATGGCTGGCTAAAACAACGCTCACTTTGGACCAGTTAGTTCCAGACAAGATTATCTTTCCTATTGGATAAAACTGCTCATGGGACAGAAGCGTATGGGCTCTATAAAGGGAGATTGACCCCTAAACAAAATTCAGCCCAGTTAAAATAGAAAATGAAACAACTTAATGCTGGCAACAACAGTGATTTCACTCTCTCTGTACTCTCTTCCCTGAGGTGGCAGGACATCAAACCACAAGACGTGATGATCAGATTGCCAGTCCCTACCCTTATAAACTGCCATCAACCGAAATATGTATTCCCTTCTGCTGCTGGGTCCCTGTTATCCTTTTTGACATCACTGTGAGTTCTTTGGCTACCATGACCAACTCTATAAAATACTGCTGGGCCTTCTTCATCCGCACCCAGAGCTTCCCCAGGCTTTCTGCCTCCCAGTCATGTTCGCCAACACTGGCATCCACAAAGAAATCGCAACTTTACACACAGCCCAGGGATCCAAGACTTGCAAATCTGCCTCTGTTTTTTTCAGCCACAAAACATTATTTTAAGTGAGAAGGATCTACAACCCCACATCCTGCAAAGTCTGCCCTTTGGGGCTGCCATCAATAAAACTTCAACTTGGCATGCAAAAGCGATCGGCGTTTTCAACCCACAAAACTGTTTTGGTCAAATGATTCAATTGTTTCGAGGGCATGCATCTCAGAGAAGCACATACAAACTAATATATGAAGATGCTTATTGTAAACCCATAAAAACAAAAATTGAAAGTCTCAATGACATAGATAAATTGTATCTATTCACACAATGCACCACTGCCGAATAGATGGAATAACTACAGCTGTACATGGCAATACGGACACATCTAAAACATCTATGGTTGAGTGGGAATGGAAATGATACAAAGATTAGATTTTACAACAGTTTAAATTTAAAGCACTTTTGCAGCAAATATATACAAGGATAAAGTGCATGCATGCACACACATACACACACACACACACACACACACACACACCACCCTGACAACAATAGGTTATTCCAGACTGGAAGAGCATGGAGGGGGAGGGGCTTCTAAGAGGTCTTCAACTGAAATATCCTGTTTCCTTTAAAGCAAAGGGAACTGAGGTCACTTTGGCAAATGGCAGCCGTCATCCCGGGATAAGCAAATATCTGTGTCTGTACTTTTCTGTTTGATGAACTAACCAGTTCATAAAAATTATACCCATTTTTGCCTGTGGGGCTCCCATACTTGGACTTTGCCTGGAGCCATGGGTTATCAAGCTAGCTCAAATATCTCCTGCAGCTTCCGGTAGGAAGTTTGCACATCCTCTCACACAGAGCTCTGAGAAGCCACCAGAAATATGGGAGGAAGGGATGTGTGTGCCTTTGGACCAGAAGTTCTGAGATAGCACTCATGGCTTTCTATATCTGTTTTTTACCCTTAGCCAGGAAACCTGTTGTCCCGGACAAGGGTCATTTGGCCACACAGGGTCTGAAACAAGAAACAGATGCATGGCCAGGCCAGCCTATAGGGAGCATGCCGGGGAGCAGATGGAAAACATTTTTCAAGCTTCAGAGGTTTGGGGTTGTGTGCTACCTCTGTCTAATTTATGGCTGTGCCGGCTGACACAATTTCAGAGTGTCATAGGAAACACAGGATCCAATAGGGCTCAATTGCTGTGAGAAAGTCAAGGTTTTCAGAATGACTATGAATCTCCAACATCTTTTTTTCTTTAATTCATAAGACATTAAAGAACTCAGTAAATTCAATATTGAAAACGTGGTATACAGGCATGCATGCACGATTGTGCATGTGGTGTAGTTACACATCTGTGCCTGCATAGGCCTGTGTATGCATGAGGTTAAAGTAGGATGTCTGGGTCCTGCTGTATCACTTGCCACCTTGTTCCTTTGAGACGGAATTTCCCACTGAACCAAAGCTAGCCTGGTGGCCAGCAAGCTCCAGGGAACCCTTGGCCACCATCTCCCACAGCACTGAAGTTGCAGGATGAACGGCTACACCATGAGAGCTTGGGATTTGAACTCAGGACCTCACACTTGCACAATATCGCCATCATCTCAGCCCCAGCACTGGGAATGTAATTATGCCCCTACTACCTTCTGGAGAGCTTCATTGCTGTCTGGCTTTACAGGCAAACCAGCGGCTTTGCCAGGCGTGAGCACACTTTGGAAAGGAGTGGCAATATACCAATCATTCTCTTTGCGCCCTCAAACTCCGTTTGTATTCCATTCTAAGATCTGTTTGCCTAAGTAGTCTCAGGTGAGCTGCTATCTCTCCCTCCCCTATCTCTAAGTCCTTTCTCCCACCATAAAAATACAGACTATTTCGAGCGCACTGGAAGGTGACAAGTATACTGCCTGGGTGTGGGGACCACAAGGTCCCCTGTCATAGGAGTGACAGCAGGGCCACTATGCTGAGAACCTGTCTGTCAATCAACAAGTGAGAATCAAATATATTTCCAGGTCCCAGGGTTTCCAACTATTTTGCCGTCAATACCTTAAATAGGACCCAGACTACTGTCCACTGATGGAAAAGAGAAAATTATTGAAAACACAAAAAGTAAGCTAAGGAACTAAAAATCATTTTTCCAAAACTGGATTAACATTGCCTCATAAAATTTCTTCCATTACCATTAAATTTCTGGGATTTATATTTCTTGAGGCTTATATGTAGAAAATGTAGTAACTATGAATGATTCTCGAAGCTTGCTCCTGTCATGTGGCAATAACAAGTGTACAGCCTGGGCGTGTAAAGTGACTATCTAAAGCCTCAACTAGCGAAGAGGCAAATCTCAAAACAAAACATTTGTTTTGAATGTTTAATTAAAATGGTCAACAGTTTAAATACGTTTGCATTTTTATGAGTAGCGAAAATGAACATAGCTAAAGCCTCCTATTCAAGCAAAAAAGTAAAACTTAAATTTAGTTCATTTATTTGGCTTGAGAGATGTATGCATGGATTTTTCCAGACACACCATTACGTGTCCAACATGAGGCATTTGAAACATTGCCGTATACAATGCGAGAATGGTAAGACTGTAGGGGAACTGAGATTTTCAGATCAATCATCTCAAGGAAGAAGGAAAAATATGCGAAAATTACTCATCTAAAAACAGTTTTAAAACAGCTGGTGTTTGGGCTGGAGGGATGGCTCAGTGGTTAAGAGCACTGCCTGCTCGTTCGGAGGTCCTGAGTTCAATTCCCAGCAACCACATGATGGCTCACACCCATCTGTGATGAGATCTGGTGCCCTCTTCTGTCTGATGCTCTCTTCTGCCATGCTGGCATACATGCAGATAGAGCACTCATATGTATAAATAAATGAATATTTTTTAAAAAAAACAGCTGGTGTTCAACAAGTCGCCATTCTATTGGTATTGCACTGTATTGTATATACAAACAGAGTGATGGCTTTTGTCTTAATATTTGTGAATATTAATCACAAGCCCCAGGAAACTTTCATGGGATCTTTCAACTGTACAGCCCTGCCACCTCCTCCCGCTCCCCGCGGGTTCCCAGCACTTTCCACGAGGTGGCGGTAGTGTCCGCACTGCGTGGCCGGTCTCCACAGCCAGATGTTTCCAAACCATTTCCCTTGCAGCCAAGGCATTAAATAAACTTTACATCGCCCTTGAATTATGACATATCCAGGGTGAATAACGGCTGAATGTCAAAGTAGTTCATTAAGTTTTCCTGTCATGTGACAAACTATACCAGGGATTTTCTACTCCACCTGGGATGGACCGGGACGTTAAATTCATTTTTTTTATATATACCTCGCTGTTGCTTTTGTCTTCCCTGGTGCTTACACACTCGACTCACTCCCTCGCTCCAGTTGCTAAGCAACTAAAAGAGCTTTGTTTTTCTTAAACACTAGCCATTAACTGCCCTCATTTTCTCTAACCAGAACATGGCTGCAGACCAGATTCCCGCCTCTTTCTAAAATCCCAGGGCAGGATGCTTATGACTTACGTTAATAGCATGGTAAATCGCATCCACAAAGGGTAAATGCAGGAGAAGGAAACTCAGAACATATGCTCCACTCCGCACACAGGACTCATGCGTTGCACTGAGGGCTCATTCTGCCTGAACAAGATCACAATTTTATTGAGCATTTATTACACGCATGATACTCTGCAAAATGTATATTTCTTTTCATATGAAAAGAATAAAGCCCACTCTGCTTTCTGGAGGTTTTTATACCCCTGTATGAAAGGCATTGCATTTTTGAGAGAGGGAGATGAAAACACTACTCAAATAAGCCATCTTAGGCATGTCGGGAACATATACACATACTTATTTAAATCAGGGTCTCACGATGCAGCCCATGCTGGCATTGAGTTTCTGGTCCTCCCGCCTCTACTTCCCAAGTATTGACATCACAGGCTCATGGAGCAATGCCTGGAGGTAAATTTATTATTTTTAACATTTCTTTCATTTTTGCTTTATGTCTGTGGGGGTTTTGCTTGCATGTATGTCTGGGGACCGTGTGTGTGATGCTCAAGCAGACTGGGATGAGGCAATGATCCCCTAAGACTGGAGTTACAGGTGGTTGTGAGCCACCATGCGGAAGCCAGAATCGAACTCTGGTCCTCTGAAAGAGCAACCAGAGCTCTTTTCTTTTTTTAATTTTTTTTTACAGTTTTATTTTTTTATTGATTTATTGAGCTATATATTTTTCTCTGCTCCCCTCTTCCTCTCTCCTCTCCTACTCTCTCCCATGGTCCCCATGCTCACAATTTTCTTGTCTTTTTCTACATCCCGTGTAGTTTAGATCCATGTATGTCTCTCTTAGGGTCCTCATTGTTGTCTAGGTTCTCTGGAATTGTGAATTGTAGGCTGTTTTTTTTTGTAGTTGTTGTTTTGTTTTTTTTTGTTTTCTTGCTTTATGTCTAAAAGCCACTTATGAGTGAGTACATGTGATATTTGCCCTTCTGGATCTGGGTTACCTCACTCAATACGATGTTTTTTAGATCCATCCATTTGCACGCAAATTTCAAGATGTCATTGTTTTTTTCCCTACTGTGTAGTACTCCATTGTGTAAATGTACCACATTTTCCTTATCCATTATTCGGTCGAGGGCATTTAGGTTGTTTCCAGGTTCTGGCTATGACAAACAATATTATTTTGAACATAGTTGAGCACATGTCCTTGTGGCATGATTGAGCATCCTTTGGATATATACCTAAAAGTGGTATTAGTGGGTCCTGAGGAAGGTTGTTTAATTTTCTGAGAAATCGCCACACTGATATCCAAAGGGGCTGTACCAGCTTGCACTCCCACCAGCAATGCAGGAGTGTTCATTTTACCCTACATCCACTCCAGCATAAGTTGTCATCAGTGGTTTTGATCTTGGCCATTCTTACAGGTGTAAGGTGGAATCTCAGAGTTGTTCTGATTTGCAGTCAGCGCTCTTAATTACCAAACCATGTCTCCAGCCTGCAAATTTATTATTTATTTTTAAAATTTTATTTTTTGATTTTCGGTTTTTCAAGAGAATGTTTCTCTGTGTAACCCTGGCTGTCTCAGAACTTGCTCTGTAGACCAGATTAACCTCAAACTTACAGATCTGCCTGACTCTGCCTCCCAAGCACTGGGATTAAAGGCACCACCATGCCTGGCCTATTTTTTGTGTGTTGTTTGTTTGTTTGTTTTATTTTGCTTTAATATTTGAGACTGGAGATGCGGCCTTTGGAGAACCAGAAAGTGGTAAAGATGTATCCTGCCGTGGTCAGAATAAAACAGTGACCTCTTGCTCATGTTGGATTTGGAATGTTTCAGGGCCTACTATTGCTCTATACCATCGTGCAGCATGGGAAAATGAGATGAGAATCTTTGCACTTAAACTGTCAGGTCACCTTGAAGAGGGATGTGAAGATCTGCAGCCCCTGCAGGAAGGGACTGGATGGCTAGGGTTTGGGGTAGTACACCTGGGAAGGTAGACCCCCTTATTTAGACTTTGGCTCCCCTCTGTAAGAGTGAAAATGAGCGCTGTCTTCCTCGTAGGCATGATTTGAAGATTAGCATCGTATAGTAATTAGAATTTGCTTTCTTCCTATGCTGAATGACCCCCGCATGTATAATGGCTCACCACTTAGGTTTTCTTCTTATTGACAGCACACCCCTTTCAGAGTGACAAGCTGGTGGCGGTGTCACCATCTTTAACATGCTACCTTCAGGGTTACCTGAGGGTTCATCCTCACCCATGTAAGTAGAAGCAGGAAAAGAAAGGAGGAGAAGGGGGGCTGGTTAAAGGGAGACCTAGACAGAGGACACTTTGTTTTCATTCACACCTTATCAGCCAGAAGCTCAGGCAAATAAATATAGCCATGCGCAAAAGACTTCAAGATTCAAGCCCTTGGAAGTTTGGCTAGACTCAGGTTAAACACCACATACACTGTTTTCTTGAGATAAGCCAGGCATCTGCTCTAAGCAATTCCACACAGTAATTCATTTAAACCTCACAATGACCCTACAAAGGTCCTACAATTACCCTCAAATGTAGTCACGGGAACCAGGGCTGCCCAGCTTCAAGCGGCAGGGCCTAGATTTGAACACGGGCTGATAGAAATGTTCATATATACACACTGTATGATCTGACCTTCAAAGTGGGGAAGAAGAATACATACCCAGGGACCCTACAGCAGTGGAGGCTCTCAGTAACGCAGTACAGGACTGGTTAGAGGCTTAGGAAAAGGTGGCGAGCCAGCCCCTGCTGCACAGTTCACAGAAGACCGTGGAGAGCTGTCTTAATGTTATAACTTCATTGGTAAATCTGAGATGACAGTTACACGTAGGTACTTGGAAAAGATGGGGGTGCATAAATACCCATAGGCTGGAACGGTCGAACCCAGGAATCGGCACCCCAAGTCACTCTGATGGGATCTGTCCTTTGGGGAACTGAACTGTGTTCCACGTCTGTGCGATACTGGGCGTGCGCCTGGCACAGGACTGCCAGGCCTAGGCATCCCCTCTTGTCCCTTTCAGTGTCGCTGACACACACTGGGTCAGAGGAAGGGATCTCAGCCCTCACTTGATACTGCAGATAAAGAAACACAGTCTGCAGAAACAAAGGAGAGAGCTGATCAGTGTTCTGGGGCTGTTGGGAAACTGTGCCGTGTGGAAGAGGAGATGGTGGGGAATGACATTTCCTGCCATTCTCCTCCGCAAATCCCTATAAGAACCAAATTGGTTTTCCACAGTCAGAGTTTAACAGAAGAGGCCTGATCCCTGTCTTAAGGGCCTCTCTGCAGGTCTTTCCGTCTATTTCCTTACTCATTAATGTCATTTTCCTTTACTGGGAAAAACCTTTCAACTTTTGAGAAACCCCAAACCTGAATAACTAGATGAGGCAATGTTTAGTCTGAATGTGCTTCAGCAAAGCGCCATCTGCCATTTTGCAAATGCATGGACGTACGTCGTGTGCCTTTTCTTGCTTGATAAGGTAGCGAGGGAACTAGAGATCACACTGCAGCTGACACAGGGAAGTCTACAAGGGTGAGAAGGAAAAGCACCAACAATGAAATATTTTGGCAAGAATATAAGAAGGAACACTACCCGTGCCCAGAGTAACCACCGCCCATGCCAAGTGGAAACGCTACCCCATGTGCAGCGTGGGGTGCTGCTCCTGGAAGCTCTGCAGAATGCTACTTTGTCAAAGCAAACATGGCAGCTCTTTTGTTACTAATGAGCTTTCCTTGAGTTAATTTTTTTCTTACATTCGGTTTGTAATGGATACAATGATTATACTGTGGTGTGATGTCTCGACTATAAAAAGCAAATCTAAAAATAGAGGCACGGCCTATCTCATAACAAAACATTGTGATTATAGTTCCAGGCTGACGGGACAACCTTTGCACAAGGCAAGATGAGAAAATTCATGAAAGGCACCTCCTTCCTCAGAAAATGCTGAGATTCAAAGCACAAAGCGTGCCCTGGAGGTGCACCAGGTCAGGGATGTAGATTTTCAAGGAAAACAACAACGCTCTGGCCCTGGCGGCTCAACATGAAGTCGGGAATTAGATTCACAGGGTTAGGATCCCTGTGGCCCTTTGCCCATGGGTTAGCATTCCTGAGCCTCAGTTTCTACTGTATACAATGAACCCCAGGCCCTGACACATAACCTGGACTCGAGGCATAGCAACATTCATTTCATCTTCTTAGATGTGTGTTTTCCAACAGTAGAATACCAATTCGCATATGCTTAGGGAGTTACCTGATGTTTGAAAACCACATCTGTTTCTCGTTTCTGAAATTTTGCATGTAATTCAGGGTTTGGTACTTCAAAGATATGTGGTGGCTGCCACGGTTAGCACTTAGCTGACTTTAGGTCATAGGCCCACTTAGGATATGGCTTACACTTGCAAGTAGGCCTGGTGTCTCATGGCCATGAAAATATATGTAGACTATCACACGAAAGGAGTTGTCGGGGAGGAGCAGGGCAGGAAGACACTGGGGCCTGGGGCCTGATGGAAGATTTATATTAGCCATGGCTGCCTTCCTACATCTTGCTATGTCAGAAAAGCAATCCCTTATTTGCCCCTGACGCCATAGCTTGATCTCTACTGCTTACAGACAAATACGTTCATATCAATTAATGAAAATGAAAACCATTCCGGGTAAGAAAAGAGAGGACCCCCCACCCTGTTTCAGGACAAAGTGTGGTAGAAAATAGAAAACAGGAAATTAGAATTCATAGGCGTGGAGTGACCAGGGGATCTTTTGAGAATGGGATGCCTATGGTTAGATGCTGTTTACAGCGGAGGATGGGATGCCTATGGTTAGATGCTGTTTACAGTGGAGGATTGCTCTCCTCGTGTCCATCATCTTCTTGGAGTTTCATGAATGGGATGTGTGGAAACTAGGCTAGAGTTGAAGTTCTCACTAGCAAGGGGTCTAGCAGTAGGTGTGGAAGTGAAAGACCAGCATCAAGCTGACCATAGGAACGTAAGTCCACATAGACTTCATGACCACAGGGCTGTGAGTTCACATAGACTTCATTACCATAGGAACTTAAGTCCACATAGACTTCATGACCATAGGGCTGTGAGTCTATACAGAATTCGTAGGAAGCTGGGGACAGGAGTGAGGCTTGCTTAGGTCACATTATCTAGGGCTAGATTTGAGCCAATTATGCTTGGGTATTTGGGGTTGGAAGGATTCTGGATAGTATTTGGATTGTGTCTTAAACCCAACACTGTAGCAACTGGCCAAACTAAAGAGTTGTAATGGTGTATCTCTCTGCTAGGCTAGCAGAGTGCTTTTAAGAATGACTTCTTTCCCCTTTCCTAAAGAGAGGGAAACCTAACACTAAACAGTGAGCTGGTTCTTCTCGATGGTGCTACATAAACAGAGAACTAATAAAGAGTTCTGCGTGTGCCCCTCCCAAAAAGGCTCAGGGAGGAGAGGGTGGAAAGACCATAAGAACCAGAGACCAGGGAGAACCAGGGATTCTTCTGGAGGTGATGGAACTGATAAACTCTTGAACTCGCGGCAACTGTGGCTGGCTGTGCAACACCCACCTGCCCAAGACTGAGGCGATCAGCATGCCAACAAGCAGCCCCTCCCCCAACTAAGGAGCTGTGCATGGGGGAGGGAGCAAGAATCTGTTTCCTTTAAGGATACAGCCCTTGGTGGGTTGGCCATAGACGGATGGCTCCACCGGGAAGATGGACAACACACACTAGACTCAGTGGTTACTGAAAGAGATGGGGGAGGGAGGAATAGCAAAAGGGAGAAGGGGAAGGAGCAAAGGAAGGAGAGAGGGAAACGGGAAGTGGAGGAGAGAGAGCATGAAGCTGGGGGACGATGGTGAAGGGTGGTGTCTGGGTGGAAGTTCCACCCCAAGTCCCCTCCCCTGAGAGCTGCCTAACACCAGACTCTGCGCCCAAGAAAGCCTGCCAAATAATAACCCCTCCCCAGAGATGATGGAGACCACTCCCACAGGGTACTTAAACTGTCCACCCAGAGAACAACACGTGGGTTTCCAGACTTTCTGGGGGGCTAGAAAGCCATCCGGGAGCATTTGTATCCACTAAACCTGGGCTTTTTCTAATTTGGTTTGATTTGGTCTGATTTGAATTATTGTATCGGCAGAGAGGCTTATTTGGGTGCAGAAACTTTTCAGGTGGACCTGGGAGGACTGGGGAAAATATAATCAAAATACACTGTATACATGTATGAAATTCTCAAAGAATTAATAAAACATTGCATTTTTAAAATGCTGTGTAGAAGATACTATAAAATCAATCAAACCACTTCAATTTCCCCTTCTTGCCAGCTGGAGAGGTTGAAATACTGTAACCGTATCTCCTAGATGCCCCATGACTTCAGTTCTGCCAATTAATGGACAAAAGAGATGTGGAAGATGGAGGCGGTAGGAGTCATCTTCCTGTGTCTCTAGGATGCTGCTGCTGACTGCAAAGTTCTGGAAAAGTGACCCTTCCTCATAGCAATATCCCAGATATGTCAGAGCAGTTACTACTTTGGCAAAGGTTTTTATTCATCTTCCTAACGATGGTGTTCTGTTCTAGACATGGTCCCTGTGGTCTGTACACTCTGTGACTGTCTCCTCTTGGCCTTGGTGAATAGCATATGTTTAGCTTGGACAATGAGTCTCCATCCTGTCCCCCAAGCCCTGATACACACACACACACACACACACACACACACACACACACACACACACACACACACACACTTTCCCATCATTAGAATTAGAGTATAAATTCTAGTTATGTATTATGTGGTCTGTTAAATTTTACAAGGTTAAGGATCACGAAATAATTTTTCATAGTTGGAGAATCCGTTTCCACATGATGGGATTCTATCCATTTTCAACAAGTGCTCCCAGGAGAGACTGGGCAAATCCCATTTTGAGACACGGTGCTAGCTTGTTATGCGATGATTAATCTGAGCGATCACGTACAATCTGTCGTCTGCCAGCAACCACTGAGTTTTTGCAGAAGCCAAGAAAAGTGAGTCTTAAATTGGGAGGACATGGGACAGGAGGCAGAGAAGGCAAAGAGGAGGACAGAGTGAGAAAGAACAGAGAGAGCAGAGAGAGGGCCTTTACTGTTCTCGCTCTCATTTGGACCTTTAGAGCCCTGGCTACACTGCCTTACCTAGGATAACACATTTTCATTTGGTTGGTAAACAGCTCCTTTCACCCAGGGTCCATTGACCTTTATCTTCTCCTTCTTAGAGATAGCAGAGTGAGTCATCTCTAGACTCTTATTTTTTTTTTTAATATTTATTTATTTTATTATGTATACAATAGTCTGTCTGCGTGTATGCTTGTAGGCCAGAAGAGGGCACCAGACCTAATTACAGATGGCTGTGAGCCACCATGTGGTTGCTGGGAATTGAACTCAGGACCTTTGGAAGAGCAGGCAATGCTCTTAACTACTGAGCCATCTCTCCAGCCCCATCTCTAGACTCTTAAGAATGTTTATGAATCGAATGGAGACAGATCAGTCACACTGCATATTTCTGGATGTGAAATAATTTTTGGAGGTCAGCTCCATATGTCCTAATAATAGTAAAGCCACGACTACGTGATGACATTCATACACGCTGGAAGTTGGAGAGTGACAGCTGGGGTTACTATGTCTTACAGGCTCATATCTTTTGTTTGTTTGTTTCTTTGTTTTATGAGACAGGGTTTCTCTGTAGCTTTGGAGCCTGTCCTGGAACTCACTCTATAGGCCAAACAGGCCTTAAACTCACAGAGATCCATAGGCATATCATATGCCTCATATCTTGACATTTACAGGAAAATTATGTTTGATGCCAGGGTGTTTCAGTCCTCTGTTATCATGGGTTGCTTTCTGCTTTAGAAGTAAGACTATTTGGGCTCAGGGAGACCAAAACTTTACCAAAGATCACGCACCTAGTTTCAGTGTGGGACTCTAAGCCAATGCCACCATCTCTCCACACTTCTGTTTCACAAGCACAGATGCGCAGGAAAGAACTATGTAGAGAAAGCAGACGACCTTGGTTGTGAAGCACCCATATTTTGTGGAGGGAAGTAGGAAAATGCAAATGAACCTTTCAGGAAGAAAAAACATGGCGAACAGTCTAAGGCAGGACCGAGCAAAGGAGTGTGTATTTGTATGTGTGATGAAGTGACAAGAGAAAGCTTCCATGAAGGAGTGATGGAGCTATGTCAGGACAGAGACACTCACAGCAGAGGGAGGAATGTTCCCTATCTTCTAGAGTCAGCAGTAGTAAAAATCTTTCTCGAATTGGTACCAACAAATGTGTGCAAATGAATGAATACACTTCCTTCGTGATCTGTGTTCCCACATTAATTTATAAATTCCTTCCCTATGCATTAGCTTCACTACTGTAGCATGAAAAAGCCCCAGAAAATACACACACACACAGAGCAGGCGTGGTAGGTCATGCCACGGTCTTTGTTTCCAAAAGCAGGCTGCAGGTTGCATTCACCTTCTAGATACACTTTGCCAAAGCCTAAGTAAGCTACAACATTGAGAAACTGCTAAATAATAATGATTTTTTAAGTGGGTGCTACCTAAATTTCTTTGAACTTAGATAGAGAATCCCAGTAAAATTTGGGTCAGAAGAAAATTTAAGTCGCTACCATTTCCCAGGATTATGAGCATGATTTGAATAACTCCCATACGTCCTTCTATACCAGATATTGAAAACCGTCAAAACGGGAGGACGAAGTTGAGGTGTGCCGGGTGTATTGGAGATAAAACACCAGCTGAGTGTCACTGTGAACACAATGTGGATTATAGCATTTTACAATAAAATGGATGGCAGGGTTACTGCAGGAAATACTACAACAGGCACAATGTTCTATCCAAGCAGGGCCAAGTTAGCCAAGTAAAAAACAGGGCACTGGAGTGTCATTTAATGTTATGAAAGATTTTCATGAACTTGGAAGCGAGATTACAACCATATTGACTAGATTGACTAGGCCCAAGAGGAGCCAAAGGGATTTCACTTGATACTTAAAAATATGGAATAAGAGCAAGTTTGCCTGAGTGAGGAACTAGCACTCCTATTAATTGCACTATGAAGTCCATTACGAAAGATACTAAAACGAAACCCAGTAGAAAATGCTTGGACAGCATTAGCCGTGAGTACGGCCTCACAGGGTGGGGGCTCTTACCTTTGGAAGGTGACACACGCTGGCACAGGTGGGAGACGCACAGGAGAAGGAAAATGGAAGAGGATAAAGTATTTAACTCACCCTGCCTGCTGTGTTCTGCAGCACAAAAGCAAAAGCCCAAGAAATGAACAAAAAGCAGAATTTAGGACTTGGTATTCCCACGGTGGCAGCAGCTTAAATGGGGGAAATAGGCCCTTTTGAGGTTGTTCCTGGTTGTGACTGATTCTGCTGTCCCCCAGATAAGTATGGTGGATTGCGGCTTCAAGTATTTATTGCTATGAAGTATTCCAGAGCCACAGAAATGCTGTCATTACTGGAGTTGATTGAAAAACTTCAAATGGGGCTATTTTCTAGTGTCAGAATCCGAGAATTACTCCCCCTCTATGCAATACCCAAGAATATGAAAATATTCTTTCTCTGGGCATCCTCCCCCTGATCAGTGGGCAGCACAAACCTTGAGTTTAATTTCCACTACTTGATTTTTCAGAAGTTGGGAGTACGTGTTAAAACATGGAAAGGGGAACAAATGAATGCTTCTTTGATAGGATTGAGTACACATATAACATAATATTGTACATATATATATATAATATTGAAAACACAGAAAAAAAATTATTTAAAACACAGAAGTGTCTGTCCGAATTCAAGAAGAGTGGTGGGACCTGGGAGGTTAATCAAGTCCAGATACATTGTGGAAAGATGCTGTGCCCTGTGCATGCTGCTGTAGTAGATGAAGGACCTTTCTGCAAAGAGGAAGGGTAAGAGCGGTATGCAGGGACAAGAAGGGGCCCAGGGGGTCAGCAACTGTCAGAACACCTCTGCCCCACTGGCTGGGGCACTGCTGTTAGTGTGATGTGGTTACAGGGTCTAGTCATTGCACTGAACACTCAGCCATGAGTCATTCAGTCCCGACAAAACCTTAGTGTGATTGTCACCCCACACTCTAACTGGTTTGCCAAGGCTCATGGAGGTTAAATGAGTTACTGGTGTTGGAATGGAAGACCGTGGGCTTAACCGTTGCTTCACCAGCCTTCACACATGCTTTACTCCCAAAGGCGGGGATGTTCGGCCATCACAGACAACGTATCACACAATGGACTCCAAAGTATGACGGTTTTGATATAATGAAGGATATTATACGTTTAGTGCAGGGCCCAGCTCAGTATTGGCATTATTACCAATCCGATATCCTCCTAAAGCCTCGTAGCGTTATCCCCATTCTGCAGAGAAAACTGCAGTAACTCGCAGATGAAACTGGATCCCAAGCCCTTGCATTTCTGCCTTGAAGTTAAAGGATGGGGGAAGGTCAATAATTGGCTTAATTCCTGGCTTGTAAGAGTTGAGGCTATTATAACCTAGCTAAACATTTTAAAAATTATTCACGTAGAATATGAAGCTGTCAAATCCTTCTCCATCTCATTTCTCAGTGAGGTCTGAAGGCAGGCAGGCAGCCACTGAGGGATTGTTCGGTACCCGCAGCCTCCTGGCAGGCAGTCCCGGCTCCTACTTGCTGACACAGCTCAAACTTCTAAGTTGAATAATGTCTTCTCTTTCCAAAGGAGACCTTTTAAAATATTTCCCTTTAGCGAGTAACCACAGAGAGGTTGTACTTAAAGAAAACAGGCTGGGGTAGAGAAGATCAAGTTTTTTTGAAAATATTATTTTACTTTTTATAAGTCAGAAACCATATGGATTTTCCACCCTCACATAGCACGGAAATGACTTTGCCTGGCTTTCTGGAAACCTGACTCTCCAAACTCCAAGCTCAGCAGTGTCTGGAGATGAGCTGCTGTCTGGAACTGATATTGCTAAGTGTGGTGTGGGGGTGGGGCTATGATCCAGGACCACTTTCAGGAAGGAAGTTAGCCTGTGAAGACAGAAGCCAGGACATCGTATTTTGACTTCTTGTCCTGATATTACCTCTCCAAATCCTAACAATGTATCTCATGCTAGGATAGCATTTTCCTCGTGTCTTTTTCTTTCAAGGGTTTCCAGGGACAGGAAGACAGTGCACTGCTCTGCCCGTCTGTATGAGCCATGATTATGTACAAAGCAGGCAACCGGATAAGAACAATTGGGCTCCTTGGCCACACTCATGATTTGGCGTCTTATGGCTTAATCTATCCTATCTGTTCGATGTTAACTTAATGAGGGTATAGATGGGAGTGAGAAGAGCTAAGGTTTGTTTTTCACTGCAGGGTTTTTATTTTGTAAGAAGTAGGAGCCATATTATTATAAGAGAAAGCCATGGGAGCCAGAGGTAACCAGAATGTGTTTCCAGTATTACATACTATTCTTCCATATACATACATTCATATCTGTGGATTTGACTGACCTCAGATAAATATTTGGAGCCAGTTGAGGTGGTTTGGCCCTGAAATCCCCGCACTCAGGTTGCTGAGGCAGGAGCATTAGTACCAGTATGAAGTCGCCCTGGGCTTGCGGTGAGTTCCAGGGCAGTCTGGGTTACAAGAGTGAGAGAGACTTCAAAAACGGAAGAAAGGGAGGGGGAGAAGATGGAATGAGGAAAGGGGGTGAAAAATTAGGTTGATTGCTGAGGGAAACTGCTTCTGTACTGATCACGAACTGGCAGTTTTCTTGTTGTTCTGCGATATTGAACGATGCTTATTCATACACCATCTACATTGCATTGGGTGTTGTAGGTAAGCTTAAAATGACCTATGGTAAGGTGAATGGAAGGGTACGCATTTTTTGGAAGAGTCTTGAACATCTATAAATCCTGGTGTCTGCAGGGGCCTAGAACCTGTTTTATAAGTACCTAGGGAGAACTGTACAGTTCTATGATGCTTGGGAACATTTTATGAATTGTTCCTATGACCTAATCCTCATTCTGGGCTCTCAAAGCAAGATACCCCTTGTATCAGCTAGCAGTCACTTAAAGCCACAGCATCCCAACGTACAATGGCTTAAAGCAACTCCCGACTGTACTGGGAAGGTCTGCCGGTCGAGCTGTGCTCTGGGCTCGCTCACATGTTTCCCATTAGCCGATGGGTTGGTTAGGTGATGGCTGGTTTTGCAAGTCCACGGCTGACTAAATGAGCTCTAAGGGGCATCCCATCTCCCGGTTGGCTAGCTCAGACATTTCCTCGTGGAGAATAAGGCAGGAATCCAAAGCAGAGAGAAGCAAGGCGTACGTAAGGGCTCTTGTCACCAAGCTCTTTCCTGATCAGTCGTAATTTCGGTGATGTCTAGAGTCAAGTCACAAGGCTGACCAAATTTAAGAGGTAGAGAAATAGACCCCACCAGCTAGCTGGTAGGAAGACATTGCAGAGCCGTGTGGATGGGGGTGGAGGATAGCTGAGCAGCATTTGTTTGCCTGTCTCCCTCGGCCCGGAACTGAGATCCTGCGGGGAACTGAGTCTGTCTTTGGTGACTCTCCGTTCCATCAGTGATCATATGCTGAGGGAAGGACTATGGGATTTGGGGTTGAAGAAACAGATTTGAATCTCAGTTCTGCCATTCCCTTACTGCATCATTTGGCTTTTTTTTATTTTATTTTAATTTTTTATATTTATTTATTTATTTATTATATAGACAATATCTGTCTATGTGTATGCCTACAAGCCAGAAGAGGGCACCAGACCCCATGTGGTTACTAGGAATTGAACTCAGGACCTTTGGAAGAGCAGGCAATGCTCTTAACCTCTGAGCCATCTCTCAAGCCCTTTATTTTATTTTTTTAGCATTAATATGCTCATTTTCAGAAAGGCTTGACATCTGATCAAATGCCTCTGAGAGCCTGGCCATGAAGACACTCGTGTATTCTGCGAAGAAGCTGAACCAGCCTTTTTCATTTGACTTTCAAGGCCGTTTTAAGAATTCCTGGCTGCTGGTGCCCCCTCATCACCTCCAGCACCCATTTTTCTGCCCTTTGCCAATGCCTGCTGCCTCGCCCAAGAGCTCCCCCACTTTCTCTTCCTTCTCCTTGAGCTGGTTTGGACGTTTCCCAATTTTGATTTGATTTCCCCCCTCAAATAGCAAGCCTCATTTTTTCCTTTCCTTGAAATTATTCAGGAAAATTGACAAAATTACAAAAAAAATAATCCCCAGTAATACTGTTTTAAGGTAAAATCAGCACCTTGGCATCAGCCTTCTGAGAAATCAGACACTTTCACACAGTGATTAAGTTCTCCTAGAAGTTCAAGGCCATTTCCACCTCCCTAATGAGCTCCATCAAGGGCTTTAGACAGAATCTTTCTCGCCGGCTCAGCTAGAAGTGAAGGCCCCAGTGCTGACACTGCCTTGCTGGTGATGGTTTGTTGTTTTTTTGTTTTTTGTTTTTTTTTTTTTAAGACACCTCTATTATACTTTCCTCATCTCTAAACTGAGGAAATGAGGAAATGTGACAAACTGACCTGGAGAGGCCTTTCCAAGTGCAAGATTACGATATTCTAGGGAATATCAAAAACAACAAAGCAGAGCACGGCAGCCTGGAAATGGTTCATTTCTCCACGCTGTGTTTTAAGGAGCCACTTATTCTGTAGCTACCGACAACACAGAAAGGCAGAAATCAAAATTACAGTTAGCGTAGCTACTGTTTGTTGGGTAGGGCCAACAATAACCATCCAGGCTGGCAGGTAAGAAAAGGTGCTTGTCTCATAGCCTGATGACCTGAGTTCAATCCCCAGGACATACTTGATGAAAGGAGAGAACAGACTCCCAAAGATTGTCCTCTTACCTACACACACACACACACACACACACACACACACTCGCACACACATGCACACACACCACAATATGTGTGCCCTTCACATACATTAAATAAGTAAAACAATGTAATTTAAAAAAAAAAACTTGGAAGCATTATGGGAATTCATTTCCATCAATAGTTTTTTGGGTACCAGCCTTAGGGCATGACTTCTGTGTGTGATCTCTTATAAGGAAGAGGAGGGGTCTCTCTCGCTCTCTTGGAAGGAGCAGAAGTAAGCTTGTGCACTTGTTCACACCTCCCCCGGGGCAGAGCAGTAGGACAAGGCAGCTTCCACCTTGTTCCTGTATTCTGTGAGTCTGCATTTTCGTTTGAATCCCCATTTCCTTTGAAGCATCATCAAGACAATTCATAACTCTCGCATTGCCTCTCACTTTATGGGACGAGTTCAAGGCCAACCTGGGCTACATGGTGAGATCCTGTCTCAAAAGCAAAACGATGAAAAACAATTAAAAAAAAACCATCTTACTTTTCCGTTCTGATTTCAATTGCAGAGTTATTATATATTGTCATCTATATTTAGGACCATGCATGAGAAATATCTGTATAGAAGAATGGATCACAAAGAAAGAAAAACTGAGAAGAGGGGGAAAGGTGAAGGAAGGATGGTAACAAACACTGAACACTGATTGTGTACGCAAAGGGTCCCTCCCGGAAGCCTGTCCTTCAGCAGAGAGTGGCTGTGTTTTCTGAATTCCAGATCCGTTTCTTTCTGAACCTCGGCTGCCTGTCAGCCAGGGCACATTCGGAGCTTTGGGCTACACTTGTTTGGGGAGGAGGCTCTTTCTCTTTGAAACTCTACAACACTCTCCAGCTGGTTACTGGGACATCTAAGTCTTAGATTAATTGAAGCTCTCAGTGCCTAACGAAGGGGATTATCTGACACTTAAAAACTTAAAAACATCGCCAATCAAAGTTATCTAAGAACATTTAAAATCTTTGTTTTTACCTATAAGATCCGTGAAGCTTGTTGTTGTTGTTGTTATTTTCCTTTGTTTTGTTCTTTTTTTTTTTCTTTTGGTTTTGGTTTTTCAAGATAGGGTTCCTCTGTGTTTTTAGTTCAGGCTGTTGGGAAACTCACTCTATAGACCAGGCTGGCCCTGAACTCAAGAAGGCTACCTGCCTCTGCCTCTTGAGTGCTGAAATTAAAGGCATGCACCACCATCTGGTAAGATCCATGGACATTCATAACCCAAAAGTTTTAAAGCTTTCACAGTGACAAACTCACACTTGAGTTTGATAAATAATCTGAGACTATCGATCATAATATACTGTGTGTGAATATTGACATGTCACTGCAGAAATACCCGTGCATTTGATTTTGGGCTGCTATAGCTATTCTAGATGATACAATATATTCACCTTACTTTTGTCTTAAAATACAAAATAAAAAAAGAAAAACCCTCTGAATTAAGAAATCAATGGGGCTGGAGAGATGGCTCAGAGGTTAAGAGCACACTGGCTGCTCTTCCAGAAGACCCGAATTCAGTTCCTAGAAACCACATGATGATTCACAACCATTTATAATAAGATCTGATGCCCTCTTCTGGCCTGCAGGTATGCATGCAGGCAGAAACTGTATACATAACAAATAAATAAACCTTAGAAAAAGAAAAGAAATAGATGTGACTTCAATGATCTCAGCAAGGAATTGGGGACTCTCATGTAATTAATCTGCAGTGAGAATGTCTAATGTCCATGGAGCTACTCTAAGCTCTTTGTATTTGGTAAATCACTTGACTCAATTAGCATAATTATAGTGTTTCCTTCAAAGCTAAGCATCTCAGAAAGAATCACAATCTAAGAACTCTTGCAGGGAAAAAATGAAGGAGGAGGAAGAAGAAGGAGGAGGAAATAAATGTGGCACAGCAAAGACTGGATTTTTCCAGAAAACTTTTGATTTTTCTTCCCTAGTCACTTGGCCATATGTCTCAGGGGTGCATGCTTACTATGAAAGACAAGCTTCAGAGACGTGTGCTGCATATGGTGGCAAGTTTCCAAGTTCTTAACCTTCCTCCTGAGGGGGTCATATGCACACATTCACTGACCGAAGCAATCAGACAGTGCCTAGCTCTTCCCATGCTATGTTCTTGAGAACACATGGGAACAGAAAGAGAGAAATAAAATCAAAATGACATCCCAATGAATAGTCACATTGTTAGACAAGTTCTAGTCTAGATTTCTAACCAGTTGCTCCTTGAATAGCAAATATATATTAGGATATAAAAACGACTTGTACAAAGTGAAGTCTTGCTTTTTGAGACAAGGACTCACTATGTGGTCCTGGCTGGCCTAGACGTGAATACCTTCTTCTGCCTTGAGGGTGCGAGGGTTAAAAGTGCGTGCTGCCACACCCGCTAAATGAAATTTTATCTGAAGGGTGTTCATTTTTCTACAGAGTGCTATTATTAGTTTCTAAGGATGAATGACTAAGAAAGGAAATCACATTTAATAACCACTTTAATCCTTTTCTCTATCTGCTTCCTGCTGCACAGATTTAAATCAAATCAATGGGAAACCGATTTTCATGCCCAGCTTGAATAGCAAAATTCCACCAGTTAACCTAATATTCCATATTACTGCCGGTTCCCCATTGTGTAGAAGAGGAAGGAAGAACCGGCCTCAGTTAGGTGACATTTCACCAAGCCACACTGATTACAAGCTTGCAGGCTTCACGTCACAAATAATATATGTCCTCCATTTCCAGAGCTATGCAGGCAAAGATAAATTTACAAACTGACAGAAGAAAAGTCACTTCCCTTCCTTCCCTAACACAGTATAAAAGATAGGCAATTTATCACAAGTGAGAAGGTGGTTTTATCTTTATTCATCTAATTCTTGAGAACTAAAACAAGTCTGAGGTGACATACAACACTGTCATTCAGTCCCTAACAGTGGCTTATATAAATGAAGCATATATTGTTTGAAGATACAAGGCTAATTTACGTGCTGGAGCTATGACAAGAAACACGGATTTCCTAGCACACTACATGAGAAGCAGACACTGACCCATGTCTTCTAATTCATCACTCATTTAACTCCCCAGTAGAAACCCTTATTTCCAGTAGATAAGAAAAAGCACCAAATTAACTATGACTCCTCCAGTCCATCTTTGAACAAAGACATTTATTCCATGTGCAAAATACAGATGTTACAGCGCTGAATTCAGTTCAGGCAAATCATGTACAACATCTGGAAAGCACCGTATTTACCAGCTGTTATACTAGATTCCCCCCAAGCAGACTCCTACACAAGTATTTGTCTGCAAGAACTGTTCTCTTAGGAAATGGGTAAGAAAATGGGAGAGCCCAACAAAGCCGAAAAGGAAGCCAAGAATGCTATGAATTCAGCAGACTCCCAGGAGAGTGGTTTTAGCCTGATGCTAGACGAGATCTTTGGAATATACAGCGGTGCCCCCCATATTGTGTTCTAAAACAGGGAGGCTAAACTCTGGTGTCCCAGACTGGTTCCTCATTAGCTAAGCATCACCCAGAGCAGTGGTTCTCAACCTGTAGGTTGCGACCCCTTTGGGGGATCAAATAACCCTTTCACATGGGTCGCCTAAGACCACCGGAAAACACAGATAATTTACATTACAGTTATGAAGTAGCAACAGGAATAATGTTATGGTTGGGGGTCACCACAACATGAGGGACTGTATGAAAGGATCGCAGCATTAGGAAGGTTGAGAACCACCGTGCTAGAGGGTAATCAATTCTCAGGCTCTTTTTATGTCTGCCCGTGTGTGGGCACAGCAGCTCCAGGAAACTGCGGCTGGCGTTTTGAAGAGTTGGGGCAGGACTGTTAGGAGAATAATTACATTAAGGCTGGGGGAGGGTGTATAGGTGCAGTGGAAGGGGTCTAGGGGAACTGAGGAAGAGGCATAGGGTCCTCTCTTGGGAAAGAGGGAAGGGTGACATCAACCAGATGGCTGCAACATGCACCCCTGGTACAACCAGCAGTTTGAGCTATTGGTGTGATTTCATTTAGGTCTGTGCTTTAAGAGGGCAAGTAAAGAAAGGAACTAAGGAACCAATTAAATATTTATTTTCTTAGTCATCCAGCCTGAGGAACCAGTAAATAATTACTAAGCAATTAATAGCATTGCATTCACATGCAAAAAACACCTTCAAAGAGAGAAGGGATGTCCATGAGAGGTCTTGGATACAACAAATAAATGAAAAGGCAGGGTCATATACCTGTGTGGTAGCAGCACCCCCTAACCTTCCACCCCACCCCCAGCCCCCGTCTCTTGCCAGAGCCTCAGCAGCAAAACACAGCACAGCAAAATAAGATGCCTTCCCTCCAGGGAAAGGAGAACAAAGTTAGCCCTTGGCACTGCTGTGAACTGGGTCGCTTGGCATTTCTCCCATGATCCCAGGCACCAGACAGACACACAGATGGAAGGCCAGGCCTTAAGGTACAGGCTATGAGCATACTCAGTGCCTGGCTGGTCCCTTTGCCTCAGGCTGTCTCCCACAGACCTTGCCCAGGGAGAATTCAGACTCCACCTCTCCCCTGATGCTAGGCTGGCAGCCACAGAGTCCAGCTTTAAGACAGTCCCTGTCACCCCGGGCAACATGCTGGCTCTGTGAACCAGGACATCAAGTCCTTTCCAGATCCTAGCAAGTTCCTGGTACTAATTAGTTAGTTCTATGGCCACAGGTTTCAGTGAGATCAGAAACCAGGTCTACCCAAAAAGACAAATAGTTAAGGCCACCTTAGAAGATCCCAATGTCATTTTGGACACCATAGACCCAAAGACCAGAATGACCATGTTCAAGCCCAGCCCTGACTAGACCAACCAAAGACCCAGGCCTGGCCCTGATGATTCAGGTGACAAACCTATTCTGGCAACAGGGAAGACACCATGAACCAGGTGGGTTCAATGATGACTCTAAGTTGGCCTCTGAGAATCTGCAGGCACAGGTTGCATGGATGCTCTTAGGAATCCAGACTTTAGACGGCACTGGATGGAGCTAGGCCGTAATGTATCACACTTGCTTACTCGGGTGTCAGAACAGCTTGCCCAAAACAAACCCTTCATGGACTTTTGAGATCTGTGAAGGATGTTTGCTATCCAAACAAGTCCCTAAGACTGGGAGGTGTCTTCAAATATGAAGACACCAATTCATGACAGTTTCGTCCTGTACATCAATATAGATGAACCTGGAAGACATGATACTATGACAAATAAGTCAGACCAAACACACACACACACACATACACACACACACACACACACACACAGAGAGAGAGAGAGAGAGAGAGAGAGAGAGGGAGAGAGAGAGAGAAATGCTGTATGCTGTCACTGGGACATAAAATTTTTTGTGAAGAATTTCAGCTAATCTTATGACATTGCTACAGCAACAGAGAGTGCTACGGCTTCCAAGGATTTGCAGAGATGCTGATGCAGAGGTATAACTTTGCGGTTACAGAATAAACAGATTCTAATGATTATTAATGACAATACATCGATACTTGATACATGCTGAGAGAGCCAAATGTTAACCTTACCACATTAACAAACGTTACTAGGTGAAGTAATAGGTTATTTATCTGTTGAAGTTAGTAGTTACTTCATAATGCATACATATATCAAAGCACATATTTTACACTATAAATACAGCTAATATTTATCAATCAAGCCACAGGCATGACATGCTTTGCCATGACGCTTATCTCTTAAAATTGTTTCTGAATCTTGACTTTTATGGCTGGGCAAAGTAGCACAATGCCTTTGTTTCAAGTACTTTATTTAAGGCAAGCAGATCTCTGTGAGTTTGAAGCCTGGTCTACATAGTGAATTCCAGGACAGCCAGAGCTATAAAGCAAGACCCTGTCTCAAAATACAAGAAAGAAAAAAAGAAGGAAAGAGAGAGAAAGAATGAAAGAGAGAGAAATAGAAAAAATTAATTTTTATGAAAAAAACTCATTATTTTCAAATAGTTCTTACATTGAACAAATAGACCAAAGGTTTATGATACTGAGATTTCACTACTAAAAAAAAAAAAAGTCTAAGGTATATTTACAATTAGATTTGGCTCATTTTAAGAAATATAACTATAAATTTGCATCATTTTTATAATTATACATATATAATCAAAATGTAAAAACCAAAAATGCCTAAATAAAAAAATCCTCATTCCTCATAAATAACCATATTTCAATGAATGCCTTTCATTTTATTTGTATATATAATTTAATCAGTCTCCTACTGAGGGATTTTTGGGAAATCTCCATTTTGTTAAATTAAAAACAGACTCATAAAAAACATGTATGATTTTAAATCTTATTCTGTTGTCTTTATCTTGACAGGGGAAATACCTAGAATCAACATTTTTCCAAGTTGTTGAAATGTGTTCCAGAACAGTCCATGGATTTATGACATCCTTCCGTTGGTTTAATGTTTAACCCTGAATATGACTTCTAAAATGACATTCCTTGAGAATCCAGACTTTTTTTTCTTTATTTTTTCTTCTATATCTCTTGTTTAACTACAAGGGTCTTTTAAAATTGAAATAAATAATGCCCACAAAAATTTATGAAGAACAATTTTAAATTTCTCTGGCAATTATGCGATGATATAGTCAGATATCAGGAAAAAATAAAAATGGAATGCCTTCCCCACTAGCATTAAAAATTACTGCAATATAGGGAAGTTTTAAAGTTCATTGATTCTGATAATATCCACTTTTTTCCTATTGGTAATAGAAAATGAAAAAATGAATTTAAAATCTAATAGTATCAATTTTATGAAAAAATATCCAAATCATTAGTTATTATTCAGGACAAAACTGTTTTACTGAAGAGCAGAGAGGAAACATCGTGATAAAAACCCAAGTGGTTCCGTCAGCCGGAAGCCGTTCCGTCATCCCATCTAAGATTATTTAAGATAAGAAGTTTGCTGAATAAGTCAAAAATTCTGTCTCTAACAATCTCTGCAGCTCAGAAACCCCAGTCCCAGAGGGTTTGGAGTGAGGAAGAACGCATCTACGGAAGGAGAAAGCAAACCCTTCTCTCCAGGTATGCAGAATAGACGCCTCCCACCTACAGTCCTGCAGGAACCAAACCAATGATAGCTCCACCCACCCGGGCGCCCACCGGCATCAAGCACTTCCGGTACTCCTGGGAATCTGTATTGTTTAGAGCGATTTGTAAATTCCTTTTGAAGACCACTAGTGTGTATGTTCACTAATATCCACGTGAGGCTCCTAGGAAGATGCAACTAGGATAGACTAATCTTGTAAATAAGTATTAAAGCCCTTTATCAACGAATAATCCAGGAAGTCCTGCTTGTCCTATAGGTCATAGCTTATCCTATAGCCTCTTACCTTTCCTGTTTAAACTATCACCTTTTCATTTGCATCTTTTCAACATAGACTAAATGTTGATCTCAATTTATCATGGAAAAGTAGAGTAGGTAAAGGAGAGTGAGTGGGGACAAGGTGACAGGAAGTGTCACAGAAGATAGCCTGATCTGGCAGCGAATCTGCAATGGTACTTTACTATTTGAACAGAGGCCAAGGAAGTCAGAGGTTAGCCATAAAAACACATGGAAAACTAAAGTTCCAGGTGAGTCAACAGGGGGTAGGGTGAGAAGCAGCAGGAGTTTGTAAGGAATTATTCTGTGTGTGGCATGGGGAGTTAAAGATATGAAAGAAAAACCAATGATTGTTGGATGAACAGGACTAGAAAGGAAAACCGAAAATATATGTCTCAGATGTGTTCAGTTTGAAATGACGTTCGGACGTGATGGAGATGTCAGATGCAAGAGTCCAGCAGCTATACCGAAAGCAGTAAGACACAATGCCTGTGACATTATGTCAGGCTTGGCTGAATCCTTTAATTACCTACACCCAGTTCCTTGAATCTTGTGTACAGCATTTCTGGCCACCTCAAGCCCTTCCAGCAATGACTGTCTCGACACCACCCTCTGAAGCAGACTATTCAGTGCTAAGACAATTCTGACCGGTAGAAAATTCTAGATGCAATACAAATCAGGCTCCTTGCAAGTTCCACCTACCAGTGTTAGTTTTTCCCCCTTGGTCCCCTGCAAAGGTTATCTATGCAAGGGAGCAATTATATAAAGACCCAAAAAGGAAATTTCAACTCCTCGTAAGAACTATTCAAATATCAGAATTATTCTAAATTAGCCTGAGCGTGCCAGGAGAGAATGAAGCTACAAAATAAGATAATTAGAAAGAAATCTGAGGATCCATATTTCAACTAGATCTGGAAGGTCCTTTTAAAGTTAATGTTTTAACACTAACTGGTAAATATCTGTTTATAATGAGTTAATTAAATATAAACTACATTTAAGACTGGTTTGGGAAATGGGTTGCTCTATAAAAGCATTCTGTGCTTGCTCTACACAGCAAAGTTATGGCGAGACCCGCTTCAGCATTAACAGATTTTATATCAGAAATGATATCACCACTCTGGTTCCCTCCAGAGACAAAAATACACTCAAGAACTATGGTTCAATGACAGACATCCAGAGGGTGATAGATTCTCTTATTTGGCCCTGATTTCAAAGGGGTCATTCTTTTGGAAACTTGGTGGGGGTGAGGGGAGGGATTCTACCTCCTTCTATAACTGAGAGCCCTTGACCTGGATCAAAAGTAGATGTGACTACACTTCTAAAGGGACCAACAAAATAAAATTAGACACAGGGCTAGAGCAATGGCTCAATGATTGAGATTGTGTGCTTCTCTTGCAGAGGACCTGAGTTCCATTCCCGCCAGTTTGGTAGCTCACAGCCATCTATAACTCTAGCTCCATTGGATCTAATGCCTGCAGTCTCTCAGGGAACAAGAACTCATATGCACATACCACAGACACATAGACACACATGTATATGCATAGTTTTAAAAATAAACAATACTACTTAAAATTATAGTAAATTAGATTCACTGATGTTTTCAGTTTTCTCTCGGAGCTTTAACCGTTAGGAGCCCGTTTGTTCTTTTACAAATTGAATCAATGATGTAGTATGTGAGAATCTATGTATTTATCCAGAGTCTTAAAAAGTCGCCATATTAGTTAGTTTGCTTGTTCCTGTAGCAAAATGGACAAGAAGAGAGAGCTACATGAGGAAAGCAAGGTTTGGTTTGGCTCATGTTCAGGAGTACAGTCTGTTATGCCCAAATCCATGGGCCCCACAAAAGCCAACAAAGGAGACCGAGTTCTATATGTAAAAGCAAAGAGCCTTTATTTTAATCAAGTTTGCAAACTCGGTCTCTCCGCATGTCCAACGTATTGGAATATCCAGAGAGCCCCAAGTTCAATTAGAATTGGGTTTTTATAGGCGTAAAGGTGGAGGTGAGGGGTCTCTGAGGTTTAGGACCCCTGATTGGCTGACATTTGTCTAGGGGTGTCCTGGTGAAGTGCTGGCAGGTGCTGCCATTACAGGCCTGGAACGCCAGGAATTTTCTTTGAATGGTCTGCTCTTGGGTGGGGGTCCAGTAATCTTGGCCTGCCAGGCATTTTCTCAGGGTAAACTATTGAAGACTCCAGACTCCATTTAAATTTATTGATGGCAAGAGTCCCAGGTGATAATGGTTGGAAGTAAAGAAACTTCCTTTGGATGACCTGCCCAGACTTAGCTTATCATGGCTGGCTCTCACAGTCCACCACAGCAAACACGACGTGGTAGCAAAAGTGTGATGCTGTTGGCCCCGCATCCTCTCACCCACACATACACACAACAAAAACTAAGAAAAGGTCCATGAATTTGAAAGAGAACAAGGGTGGGGGCTGCATGGGAAGATATGGAAGGAGGAAAGGGAAGGGGAAATGGTAAAGTATATTGTAATACCAAACACTATTTAAAAGTAATTTTTTAAAAAAAGAAGCAAAGAGAAATCAATACTCTACTTATTTTCTTTATTCTATTCAATTTAGACCCCAGTCCATGGCATGGTTCTATCCGTACTCTCAAAGGAAGGGGCTGCCATGCAGCTTCAGTCTCTCTGGAAAAGCCCCTGTGGACACAGAAGAGGTTTGTCTCCTAGGTTGCTCTAAACCCTATTGTAGTAAGAGGGGAGCAGGTGGGCTCCCAGTCGCATGGCTAGCTTAAGCCCAAAATAACGACACCAAAATTATATTAATTAAACATTGCCTGGCCCATTATATCTAGCCTCTTCTTGGCTAACTCTCACATCTTGCTTTAACCCATATCTAGTAATCTGTGTATCACCACAAGGTCGTGGCTTACCGGGAAGATTCTAACCTATGTCCATCTCAGGCTGGAGATTCATGACATCTGCCACACTTACCTTCTTCCCAGCATCTGTTCTGTTTACTCCGCCCACCTAAGGGCTGCCCTATCAAAAGGCCAAGGCAGTCTCTTTATTCAACCAATGAAAGCAACAGAAGTACAGAAGGATCTCCTAGACCATTTCCCCTTTTCTGTTTAAACAAAAAGACAGGCTTTCACTTTAACATAGTAAAATTACATATAACAAAACAGTTATCAAGCAAGAACTACAGTTACCATATTTAGATTTATTTTATCTTTTATCATAACAATGGAAAACGATAACTATCTATTCTTCAACTCCATCAAAGACTCCAGAAGGATATAATATTACCTAAGTAAACAAGAAGTAAGCAACTTCCAAAACTCTAGAAGTGACAGAGACATCTCCCTGCCTGGACAGTCACCCAAAGTCATTTTGTGCTGTTGGGGCATCCATCTTCAGCCTATAGGCCCATAGTATCCAGCAGACTTTTTCATAAAGCAGGAAATTTCAAAGACAGTTCAGCCACTTTCTTCTGTATCCTGCAGAATGTCTTGCATACTCTTTCATGAAGCAGGAACCCTGAAGGGTCATCTCACCTTTAGGCAAGTTCAGCAGTCCTCTGTCTGCGGGTTCTTTGTGTCCAGTTTATGCAACAGTCCAGGCAAGAGCAGTTTCTTGCCCAAATGGCTAATAAACTCCATAAGTAGCCTCTTCGATGCCCATCTTCCTCTTGAAGTAGATTGGTGCTGACAGGAGTTATTAAAACATTAAATGCCATATTCTGTAGTCTTTGAAAGATATGAAGAATGCCTATCTAACTAAAATATATCTCTATATATCTAGAAAATCTAACTAACATGACTACAAGCTTGACTATTATCGATGATTATCCATTAACAACCTATATTTCCTAATTATACATTACATTTTTAAATGAACTACACAATCACAATACCTTAATCAAGATCAGAATTACATATATATAACAAAATTGACCTTAAATTTATATCAATAAAGCAAAATTTATACCAATGTAAATTATCCATATCTATATCATATCCCCCCTTTAAATGTAAAAGAACATTTATAAACAATATTTGGGAATATGGGCATAGTTTTTTCTCTCCAAACTTCTTCCTGCTGTATGGGGGTGCTGTTAATCAGGTCTTTCATGGTGTATCCTGTGTGCCAGGTTCATCTCAGTCACCAGTTGAGTGAAATAATTTTCTGAAAGTGTTCATGGTGACCTTTCAGGAGGGCATGGTCTATGAAACCATATTATTGTTCTGGAAGCAATCCATCAACTTGGCGATTAACCTCATAGCTCACAAACTCATAAAATTGTATTTCATGGGTATTGAAATCACAGGAATCAGCTGCATCCTTCAAATTTCCCATTTTAAGTGAACTATGATTTCTTATGTTTGTTTATATAGTTATAAATGCCTAATAAGCTTATTATGGGTTGTTACAGAGTCAATCACTGAGAAATTCATTTTCTACCTTCTTGAAGGAAATAGGCTGCAGAGTAAAATGGTGTTCTTTAAAAATAAACAACAACAACAACAAAAAAACTAGTGTACCAATAACTATTGGGCTGTCCTCTCAGAACTATGCAAAGATCATTTTGGCAGCCACATGCTATGCATGATTACTCAACTGTGGGGACAGAATATGTTTCTGACATAATCTTTCTGCTACGACTTTAAAAGCTGAAATGTAACGTACATTTCTTTGTTGTTTTTTATGATATACTAATATATAAAATATGAAGACAGGAATGCTTCTTTGTTCTAGCATCATATCTGACCCCACATTCCCTGCTATATGTTGACTTGATGAATTCAAAATGTAAAAAGGTATTTGCCTAGCTACATCACTATATTTTATGGTAGACAGCAAAATTCTCAATTTTAAATGTGCTTGAGGAGTGAAACAATTTGTGTTGGATAGTCACACCCATTTTCTTTTTCTTTAAATGGCTTCTGTAATTCGAATGGGACAGAGTGAGATGGCTTGGGGGTCAAAAGGTGACATTGCTCTCACAGCTTTGCAAACACAGCAGCTGTGCCACAGAATTCCTCAGCCCTTCTACCCCAATGAGCAAGCTTCGCCAGGACTCCACACCAAGCTCTAATCCCTTCAGCAAATCAGAATTCTGTGTGGCCCCAATGACAGTACATGCTTGCTCTCTTTGGAGAAAGAAGCCCAAGCTTCTTAAATCACTAACATCAGAAATAGGCGGGACAGTCTTTTAATTTTTCCTTTTACCCAAAGAGGAAAGAGAAACAATGGAAGACAATACAAATCATTTACTGGAGGGGTTTGCTTACCCTGCTGCTTCAAAAGAGAAGTCTGAAAAATAAAACAAAAGAGCATTTCAAAGGCATCCTTGCCAGGAAGCCAAACTCATCCAAAAGCAGAAGGAACCGGCTCTGTGGTGGTCTTCGTCCAAATATGCTGCTTGTTGACACAATCCGCACGAGGCTGAAGCCTGAATTAAGGTTTCTCCTTCCCAGGCCCCAGCATGTTCAAACGGAACAGGAGGAGGAAGAAACGCAGGGGTGACTCCTTAGGTTTGAATCCGCATCTTTTGAAGCAGCAGAACTGCATCTTCAAAAGAGATCACGCCAAGACGTCCCAAACAGGAAGAAAATAAAATGATAACACAAAAGAACTTCCACTTCAGGCACATGGAGGTGGGATGGGGGTGGAGACTGGGTTACTGGTTATATATTTTTTCTTTTATGTATTTATTTTCCTATTCCAGTCTCCAGTCTCAAGACATCTCAAAAACAATTGTTATTCTTTTCTTTTGTGGGGTTCCCGGCAGCTTGCTGTGGGGTCCGAGACCACGTTGGGCAGGCCCCCAATGGTTCCAGCCATGTGGTGGTGGCAGCGGGCGGGAGAGAGAGATAGATAGACCATGTAGAGTAAAGTTAAACATTTATTAGGTGGGTGATGGAGGGAGAAGGGGAGAAGAGGAGAGAGAAAGAGAGAGAGAGAGAGAGAGAGAAAGAAAGAAAGAAAGAAAGAAAGAAAGAAAAGAGAAAGAGAGGGGGAGAGAGGAGAAAAGGGCAGCTGCCTCTCCAAGAGGGGGGACACAGAGAGAGAGAGAGAGTCGGGGTCTGAGGCTGGAAGCTGGAAGGGAGTGGGCGTGGGTTGTCTCTTAAAGAGACAGGACAGAACATTACATTCCCAGCTCCTTTTTATAATAAAAAGCGGGGGGATTAGGCACCACAGGTTGAAGGAATTGGGGTGGCAGATTCTCAAGACTGCTTCCGGCTTGTTTGTGGGTGTTGTCTTTGGGGGGGACCTGAGAAGGCTGGGTGCTGGCCACATCCTAGCATAGCTGGTCTCTTTGCGCTTGTCCAGTGTTTGTGGTATGGAAATGTCTGGTGTCTTTTATACCTGTTTGAGGTATTGGCAGAACAAAGGACAAAGTTAAATTAAGAAAAAAAAATTAGGACCAGGGGATTGATGGGGATGTATCTGACCTGTTTTAAGGTGGATCCTTTAATTTGGCTCCCTGGAACTCACAAGAATTCTTTGGGTTTGTGAAAACAGAAGTTTTAAACATATACATTGTATAAACAGTAGCATAGTTATGTCAGAATAACTGTGACAGATATTTTTGCACAATGAAAAGTATTTTTAAGACTATGGAAGGCATTATGAGAGAGAAATTTAATCTGAAACTTGTTTGGTAAGGTTGTCCTTTTAAACTGACAAAACCTCTCAGCTATCAGACTACATCAGAGATCTTTGAGAAGGATAAAATTTTACTTGAGTTACTGATTAAAAAATGACAGAGAAC
>PVIU01010136.1:0-72253 GCA_004026605.1 Ondatra zibethicus
CACACACACACACACACACACACACACAGAGTGAGAGATACACAAACACACATATACACATAGGGATATAAATGTAAAAATATACACATGTACAGATACACACGCATTCAACCCTAAACAGTTTATCATATTCTATTATAGTGACTTGTACCTCTTTCTTTCTCCTCTAACAGGTAAGAGATAACATTGTGGCCAGAACCACATTTAATTTAACCTTTCCTTTTTTCCACCATGCTAAGCATGCTACTCTGGTTGCCTGAGTGTCTGTTCAAATAATGTGGAATATATGTCAACAAATATCTTTAGGATAATCTATAATAAAAACAATTTAATTCTCAAAAAGGTTACATAGTTTTAATAGTAGATATTCTTTTCTTAGATCGGATATTTAAATAGTCATAGTATCACCAAAGGTTAGAGCAAGCAGTGTTTTATGAATAGATTTGCTTGTACAGTCAAGACTTGTGCACCCTCCTGTTTACTAAAAGTCCCCAAGTATTCATGTAAAATGGGCAACGATAATTTCATTCATATAATCATACATGATATTATTAAGAGGACTTAAATTTTGAAACAAGTAATATTCCTTTGAATAAGATAATATGGATACAATATTGATCATATTTAATTTGCAGTGGTATTATTCCAATTAATGAATATTGTATTTGTGAAAATAATCTTATTCATGAAAACTTTCCATATTAACAACTATGTACTGATTAATGAATTTTGGATATAAATAAAATTAAATTTTAAAGAGGTGCCAGTTAAAGTTGCTTCCTATTAATAATTTACATATTATACATAACACCATATCAATGGTTGTTCCTATTGTCAAAAACTAGCACTGATACTATCTGACGCTTAATTTCTTAATAAAAATTGTAAAATTTTTCATTGTTATTTCTACCAACCTAAGAAATTTTAAGTGCCAGAAAAAATAGAGTAGTGATATAACATAGTTGAGAGTTAAAAATGCATTTATTCGTTGAGAGAATAGCTAATTCCTTTTGGAAGTAATTCCAAAGATATATCAGAAAAGCATGTCCATAAGCCTTGCATTCAGTGAAGTGATTTTACTTTCTGAAAGAGGAAAGAGAAGCTCATTGCTGTGAAGGCAGCTGTGGGTGGCCATGCTTGGGAGATCCCATGAAAGGCCTCGGTCCACTGCTGGAGGTTTCAGAAGGGTTACAGACTATTTGCACGTGTGTTTCCTCTCTGTTGACAGTTTCGGGTAAGGCTTCCTGAGAACTGCCAGAGTTCTCTCCTACACAAGCCACAGCATTTTTCCTTGATTCGAATTAAGTTTCATGGAGTGTTTTCAGTCGGCCTTCGACTCAGCACCCAGTTATTTGAGTGCGTCCTCTCAGTACTTGGTACTGAGCTGAGAGTCGCAGCATTGTTAAAAGATTAACCTGCTAATTAAAAGGAAATAAAAACTCTTAGAAATAAACTTCATTATTTTCAAAACTTAAATTACCAAGTATGCTTTCTTTTTCTAATTGCCATATGCAGATCAAGAAAGAGATACTGAAGGAAAGCACCTAGTTGTCCAAGGTAGAGCCCCAAAGTGCATGCAGGTTTCCTGACTTCATTATCCACAGACTTTTCTAAAGACTGTCACCTCAGTATTAAACACCTGGGTGTCGCACTTGGTACAGGGGTTAAAAGACTGCTATTGCCTACATAATTTTCAAAGGAACTTATTAAAATTTCACAATTGCACTTCAAATTAAAAAGGTACTTTGGTTAGACATTATTGGATCCTTTCAGCTCTATCAAGGATCTATGTATCTTTGGATATGCATGTATGATTTCTAAGTGTTAAGTTATAAATTAAGTAAAGAAAATTAAATTATACTTAAATTTCCATTGAAGGTCATTGGGATAAGAATTATGTACTAATTTGTCTAAAATTTAGCAGCTTGTTTTTTTGGTTGTTGTTGTTTTATGTTCTTTTCTTCAGTGAGTTCATGTAATGCAAAGAGCTGGTGCAAATCATCTTCACCATATACTTAAAAAGGCAGAGAGGCCAAACAAAAAGAGTAAGATTTAAATTATCTTTGCATATCTTTTCCAAGTGGCTTTTTATAAACACCTCCACATCAGATGATATAAATCATTATATTTTTATATTAATCCATAGAAGAAAAAAGATTTTAATTTCCACTGTCACCTTAAATTGTCATAAATATTCTTGTTTGAAATAAAAACTAAAATAACAGCATAATTTGTAATTTATTTGTTAACTCAAATAAATTACTAAAATTAATATTGATGGTATCTTTCTTATCAATAATATTTTAGCTTCTAGTTATTGAATTAGTGATCAACATTTAAGGAGCTGATGACTTCTGAGTGGTCACTGTATCTAGTCATCATAATGATAACCTATTTGGTCTATACATATCTATTTAGGAAAAAAAATGACTGGAAAAGAGAATCCCTGGTCCGAAATGGAGGCATTGGGATTTGGGAAACATTGTGGTTAAATATCTTGGAAACCAAATGACCTGAAGCAGAATGTTCTAGAAGAGATATTCAATATAAAGCTTGCAGAGATGGGAAGGATAAGAAATACCCTTATAATAAGACTCAAGAACTGAGAGTTAAATCAGTGTGAGAAGAATGTGGGAATGAATACTACAGGATAGCCTTCGAATAACATTGGAAGGGTTATATTATTTTTACATACCATGATATGAATGAGAAAAAGAAACAAAGGTAGTTTAGAGATATTCACAAATTTTTGCAAATTCTCATTATCTAATTGATAAAATTCAGCAGTCTTCACATTTTAAAGATGTCATGCCTTCATCTTTGTTAGTAGACATACACACACATCCACAAGCACACACTCAACTCCTGCCCCTAATTCCATCTCTAGAAATCACAGAGGGAAACTAAGTGACCAGAGTTCTTTGAAATTGCAGGGAAATCTAACTTTTAACCTATGTGAAATACTATTACAAGAATAATTATAAGATTAAAATATTTAACTCAATTTAGTCAGAACATTTTGTAACTATATTTAATAAACCATCCCTTGAATATATATTCAAATATTTTTATGGTTATAAAACATTTGTAAAATGGAGATTTGCTTTTATTTATGCAAATGATGCATGGATAGACAAATGAATAAAAATATCTTTGATATGAGAAATATTGTTTTTTTTTAAAATCTTAGAGGACTAAGTGAACTAGCATATTTATATCCACTAACTGAAGCCCATGTTTTGTCTGTGCATGATAAGTATGTATCAATAGCCATAGCATCAATACCAAATGCTTTGTCCATGGCCAATAGTAAGCCTTTTCTGAGTAAAAGGTTCCAAACTGAACAAGTCAAGATTTCCCTACATCCCATCTTCTCAAACTATGAAAAATATGGGCCCATCAAAATATTTTTCTAAGGAAAAACAATTATCTAAATCCGGTGCAATTGTAAAATTCATTGTGCTTAGAGATGAGATTTGTTAAATTCGAAAGGGGAGGGGTGCTTGGCACTTGTCCATCACTGGAAAGTCCCCAAACACAGACAACAAAAGCTCAGTCAGTTTAATCAAATTATCAGCTTTTCCTCAGTCTGTGTTTAGTCTGTGTTTGTCTAATGTCCGGGTGCATATTTTCTACTTAAGAAAATCAATAAATCTGCTGCTTTTAAAAAAGGCACATTTCAGATGCAGTATACAGCGTGCTGCACTATCTGATCCAGCAATCTGTCTGCCTCTGCCCCACAGAAGGAAAGAACAAGAAATGTGCCTGATGGGCTTGTGGGATGGTTGGGAGGCTGGTGTTGGAAGGAGGAAAATGATGCATTGAGATGTGTGTACCATTCGCTTCATGCAGAGGAGTTACAGCATGAGCTGTCCCTGGGAACCTTCTGCTCTTCTGAACAGTCAGTGTCGTGGACACAACTAGTAAATGCTTAACAACGAAGTAGCTTTCATAGGTAGAAAATATATTTTTGTAATATTCTTTCATTGACATAATTGATATTGACATAATAGATATTTCTCTATCTTCTGCTGATATCATGTTCCTTTTATTATTTGATTTTGATTTATATATATTTGACTTGTCTGTTCCATAGATAATAATTGACATTTTCATCTAAAGAATTACCATTTTTGATACAATGATACATTCGTTTCATGTCTAGCTTGCTTTTAAGTTCTTGGTTTCTGCTCTTTAGCAAAACTGTATACATAAAAAACTTGTTTGTGTAAATCATCCTAAATATTAGAAATTTTGGTAAGTAAGTTAATAAGTTAATAAGATTACCTTGTAAAGATTACCAACAAAAGTAAATCAAAGTACAAGATTGTCTTCAATTCCACTAGAAAATTGAGAGCTTTGCAGGAAGAATTTGACTCATTCATCCCATGGACTGTATTAGGATTAGTTCATGTTCTCACCCACAAGATCAGTTTGAACACAAGGAAGCAGATAAAGAAGACAGAAACTTAGGTAACAAGTCAATTTTCCCTTATAGTTTGAGACATATAAGCATACCAGCAAATAGACATTATTTTTCTTATCTCTTCATAAAAAATAGATTGCTAGACACAGATTATTGTATTCACTAATGTAGTAAAGAGCCTTTGATTCTAAGGATTTATTCTCTACAGATCCTTAGAAATGAGCTTGTCAAGTTACAAATCTCCAATTTCAAAGTCAAAAATTGGCTGTGACACCTCACCAGATTTGGCTGCCAGAGAAATATGTTTCTTTTCTCCTCTTTATTGTCAATGAGAAAATAGGAAGAAATTCAGATATAAGCATCCTAGGAGCTTGTCAGTTAATAATAAGGTGATTTTGGAAATTTTATGTGATCAGCTTAGATTTAGGGGGAAATGAGCATGTTTTGGGGGCAGAAGAGGAAAGTCACTTACAGCAGAATCTTGGATCCTTTTGGACAAAAGAAATTTTGGTTCCCCCATCATTATCTAGGCAGATGCTTGCTTTGCTTATTTTAAAATACAAAAGTTATCTTTACTAAGTATTTTTTATTATTACTTCTAAATGTGTGGAAGTGATAGATTCCTTTTGAGAGCTAAGTCCTCCTGGGGCTGTCTTCCTGTTTTCACCCTGTTTATGTAAAGAATTTCTAGTCAGAGTGCAAAAAGGTGTTACTCATGCAGAGGATCCACTTAGGAGAACAGGCTAATAGGCTGACCAGTTATTAACTAAAACACAGCTGGGAAGAGGCTATAATCCCCCAATTTCCTTCACAAATGCAGTAAATAAATATTCAAATGAAGCACTGTGCTAATTTGCATATGAGTTAAACAAAAGCCCAGCTGAAAATTTTGTTTAATGCTCTGCTCAGGCTCCTCTGTCTTCCACCTACAGTGCTCTACCTGGAACAGCCCTGCCACACACGGCTCCACAACTCTCCAAGAAACAGAAATCCCTTTGGTCTGCAAGAGTTATCTTCCACAACCTTCCCCCATTAGCTTTATCTAGTCCCCCTTTTAAAGTCATTTTTTATTTTGAGTATTTTTTTTTATTTTTTCAGGTATTTTAAACTGCAGCATCTGTGTGCATAAAATCCAATAGAAACACTGAGTTTTGCTGGTTCATCAGTAGAACTCTAATTTCTGGACCATACAGCAAGAAGTACTTAAGAAGTAAAACGCGAAGGCTTCACTGTTGGGGCAACTGATTTGTTAACCCAATGGCTTTCAAGAAGGATTCAGATCAGAGCAGCCCCCAAAAGTTTTCATTCTGCCCTTAGAGGCTTCTAGCAAATGCTGTTACATAGGATGCTCTTCGGTTAATTATTCCTTAGAATAAGCCTCAGTATCATTACAAATTCCCTACTCTGTCTCTTCTCCCCTCTCGTGCTCTTGTTCAGTGATTGTAATTTCTAGACTTAGATTCTAGGGCACACCTGACCTTAGGCTCTGCTGGGTTGCTTATCCTGGAGCGGTGTTAGTCCCTCCCAAGGTGAAGAAATATAATTAGAAGAAAAAGAGATCATTCAGTGAGGAGCCTGTGGTAGGACACAAGGGGTTACTTTCTGGGGAAAAATAGATTGCAAAAAAATTAACTAATTCTAGTTAGAAAAAGACAGCTCTGCAGTTAAAGAAAGCAGCATGTCAAAATTAGCAAGGTAAATTGACTTTCACTTGTTTTCAACATAACTGTGGTTTTTAGTAGATCTTTTTCCTTCTTCAGTACGGACAGAGAAATAAGAAGATAGCAACCAAAAGCCAGAGAGTTCCTAGGAAAAGTTAGTTTTATTTTCTTCTTCCTATTTCTTCTCTTCTTTTTCTCCTTCTTCCACTTGTTCTTTGTATAAGAAATGGATTATCATTGTGTGTGTATGTGTGTGTGTGTGAGCAAGCACGTGCATGCAGGTATGTGTAAATGTATTTTCTTATATTTAAATATTGTAGAAAATATTGTGTCTCCTCAGCTAAGTGATACACAGATTGCAACTCTTCTTCTTATAAAATATAAGTTAGTTATAAAAACACTAGATTAGAACTTGGGGTTGTTTTCTTATCTATATTTTACATAAATAATAGCAGAATAGTATTCCCAAGATGTATTTAACAGCATGAAATAAGCCTTTGTTTCCATCTTGTTAGTGATGTGCCATAAAATACTCATATTCCAATACCATAATGCCTGAGAGCATGTGTAGCTTAATAAATAAAAGTATCCAAGACTAAGATTATAAAAGATTTCTTTCCTTCGCATTTAATCATCCTTACAAAGTATATCAATAGGAAGAAAGCCACTATCATATTAATGAAATGGTTTAAATTTGAAAAAACCATGTCAGATATTTTGTCACTTTCCTTTTACAAATATATTTTTCTTTGAAGAAAATAATAATTTTGATAGAAGAAAGCTAATTCAAACATATGATCTCACTAATCAAGCTGTATGACTTATGACATCCATGGACATTATTTTGAAAGGAGGCTTTAGAGAAATCAAAATGCATCTTTAACATAGAAAAATAGTTACATGGATATCTCTGGATTTCATTTTTGTTTCTTGCTCTACTTCTTATTTTACTACTAAAGTCAGTAGTGGGGTGTGTGTGTGTGTGCGCGCACGTGCACATGCATGCAAGTGTGTCTGTGAGTGTGTGTGAAGCTACACTGGACCAGGTGATTGTACTCTATCATACTCAGTTTTGACAACACAAAGGACCCAGGGATACCCATTTTGTTTAGATGTTTTTCTTTTTGGGGGGGGTTGCTATTCTGGTTGTAATTTCTGTGGAAAGTGGCTCTTTCTTTTGTCCTTTTATCTTGAGGGTTTCTGAGGTGATAGCTAGACAGTCCTAGTGACATCTAATATCGTGTTCCACAGCCACTTGGCTGTGGTTTGTCAAAAAAGTAATGCTGAAGACCTTACTTTTAAAAGCACAATGATGCTCTCTTTTGTTAACAGCAGAGCAAACTGCATTTTTCTAACAACACAAATGAGTTAACTGTTTGATATTTTTTAGGTTCTTATTGTTGATTTAAGAAGAAATGTTCCTTATAATTACTTTTCAAAGCTTTTCCTTTATTGACAGTATTTCAACACTACATGCTATTGTGCTGCTCTGTGTTAGTTTCCTAGCTGGCACCATGTTACAGGGTCTTAAGTTCATTTATATAATCATTAATAGTGCAGTAACAAAACTAATAAAGACAGAAGTGTCACACAGGGAACTTTTCACCAGCCATTCTGGCTGAGCAAACTTGGGTCCAGTCTGAGGTCACAGCTGTTCCAGAATTTGAGTGGTTAAGGATATTTTGGGATGCTTTCATTAGAAGGTACAAAGTACAGTTAAGAATCAGGCTCGGGGCACCACTATGTGATTATGGCAAGACGTGCTGACCACTGCGAAATTGCTGAGTCAACTGGCCAGGGAGTTAGTCTGAGTTCTTTGGAGCCAAGTCTGCAGGGAGCCACCACCCAGCACACCTCCTCAGCAAAATCTGAAGCATTTAGTACTCACAATATTCATAGGAGCAACAGATCTTTTTGTAAAACAAAAGGATTGAATGTTTTCAAATGCTGTGTTTATGAATCTTATTAACATGCTATTTTTAAAGGTGCTGGTTTCTCAAGAGTCCCTTGATTTACGTTAGAAATTCAGTATCCTTCCTTGCTGCTGTTCTATTGGTAGTGTGAGGTTCAGTAGGCTTAGAAACTTCTGGGGGCGTTCATAGACCATTATAGAAATAAGATTTTTGTTGTTATCGTTGTTTTTTGATTTAATGACATGTAGTGCTCTTATACAAAATCTCTTTTTATTTGTAATTAAGAAAATATTTCTTTCCTTCTTTCATCTCATTGTTTGTGCTTCCTATGTTACTTAGAAAATGCCCAACTTGATGGTTATTTCCCCCCCTTATTTCGTTTCTGTTCAGCCTGCTTATACAAAGCAGGAGAAAGAATTAAAATAAGAGAGAATTCAGAGAAGGTGTCAATTGATAACCATGACAACTTGGAGGTGAAAAGAAGAAATCTGGAATCTAGTATTTGTTTGAGGAGCAAGACAGAAACCAGTAATTGGGGCACTAACCCTCTGTTACCTGCCATACTCAGAGCCCCCTGAAAATGAAACAAGCTGAAGAAAATGGAAAGATGCTAAAATGAAAACTTGGAAGGAAAAATATGTAGTAGGATATCCACTAATATCATTCATATTAAAATACCTCTCAGAGCCTTTTTATTTGAAAGCACACTGTTATGTACTGACACTCCCATGCTCACAAATAACTATTTCTCTTCCTCTCCCATAACTAAGACACATATAACATCTCTCAATGATTTTTTTCTGAGCTATCTTGTACACTTCCTTAAAAATTATAGGAAAAAAGAAAAGAAAGTGATGAGTCAGAAACATTAATTTTTAAACAAATTGTATTGAAACATTGACTTGAGGTATCAGGCTTTTCAGATTGATTCAGTTTGATTTAAAGAAGAAAAGCCCAATAACTTGTACAATTCAAAATTCACAATCCAAGTTTGGGAGTCATAAAAAGCAAATGTATATCACACATTACCCAGGTTGCTGTAAGGTCAGAACAGGAGGGCCTGGGGAGATAAACGCTGTTAAACAGAAGCCAAACCCAGAAGAATGAAATTTGAACTTTTGTAAAAAAGAGAAGAAAAGAAAACATTTGCATTAAATCTGATCCTACTGCATTGTAGCCTTTCTTCACTTGTGCACAGAGGCCTGAGTGTGTGTGCGTGTGTGTCTGTATGTACACGTGTGAATGTGTATGTGCATGTGTGCTATCTTCTTTGGCACACATTTCTCTCTTCTTGAAGTCCTTCCTCATTGTTTCTTTTCCTTTCCTATTTTAGATATATTTTAAGGTCTTCTTCAGCAATTCCAGGCCATCTGTCCTCACCGTCCTAAATAAGCATCCATGGACACATGGCTGCCTCCTCCAGAGTGACAAAGGCTCAGTAGCACAGCTATGAGAGATGACCCAACAGCAGTGCTGAAGAGACCTAAAAATATTTAAAGGGAAAAATAGCAAGACTTACTTTTTCTTCACTCGACACCTCTTTTTTCCTTGAGATTATTTCATGTTTTATCATTAGTATATGCCCTTACAGAATGCATTTGCATAATTGCCTGCCAGAGAGATATAAGCTTATTTTAAGGTAATGCAGACTTATAGCATAAAAAGAAATTACAAACAAACTTTTAATTTCCCTTTTAAGTCAAAATTGCATATAGTCCCATGCAGTACAACTGGAAAACATTTAAAAGACAGAAAGGTGATAATGTGTAAGAAACATTACTGAAATTTCTACTCCTGTGCTAGATACAAGGGCTTCAGAAGTATATTTTTAGCAATTTAATAAGAATTTCATCCAATGAATAGACATGCTTTTTAAATAACTCACATAAATTCTAAGACAGTAAGGACACCGTTTTTCTTTTTAAGTCAACAAATTAAAATTTTATATAAAAGACATTGGAAGCGTTCCTTTTCCAGTCTTCTGCGCTTTGATTTTTTTGTTTGCATAGCAAATTGACTCATTTTATTTCCAGTGAATGCTATTCTCTTATATAAATTTGTTGGTTTATTAAATCATTTTATCTAATGAGAGATATTTTAATTGGATGTAAATTATCACTTTATTTTTTTACAGCAGATGCTGTGTGAATTACATGAACTTATATGAATTTCTGAGCTACTCATAAGTATTCAGAAAACTGCTGAAACCTGTTAGCTGAATAGAAGATAAGATACTTCTATTCTCTTTATGAGCTGAATGCTGCATATGGAAAAATTGTTAGGCATTTTTCTCCTCAAGACATTATTTATAAGCAAATGTCTCCTCATTTTCACAGTCTTGCTGTGTATGCTCACACCTGTATAGACCAGTGTCATGCTTTCTAATGCCCCGGGCACTGGTGATCTGAGAGTCCTTGGCATATACCACAACTTCAAAGCTCAGAAATCTTTTGTGTGCTCATAGACCGTTATACATCACTTTTACTGTGCTTTATATATTTTTATTATCAATTTGCTTTTAAAAAGACCATAGCCTCATAAATAGCTCTAGTAAGTTAATTTTTTACAGCTTTCAAAAAGGAAAGGGTGATATAAAAAATGGGTCCTCAATTGAAGTCAAATGGTGTAGCTACTACAAGATGGCACCCGGGCTTCAGAGACATAACCAGACTATCTATTTGAAATACAAATTAGGATTTGGAATTGACAAATATTTTTGAAAATGCACATTATTGTATATGCTCTAAAAATGGGCCTTACTAGGACTCTTGTTTCCTGTGTCTTGTGGGTAGAGGGGTGAGGCCATCATGATGGGAAGGACTGCACACAGAATGTCATCAAGAAACACGTGCTCATCCATGTGTATCTTGCATTGTTCAGGGTTTTTTATAGAAAGTTTCCCCTTTCTAAAAAAGCATCTAGTGGGTGTTCAGTGGGTTCTTTTGCTTTTCATTCTGTCAATTAGAACTTTGCAACTAATCTTAAAAGAGAAATAAAGTATGGTTGAATACATAGCTTAAAATTTAGAAAAAGATTTAGAAAATCAGAATGAGAATTATAAACAAAAATAGAATATAATCAAAAGATTTTTATTTCAATTAAAAAGAAAAGGCAAAACACCCCCTCAGCAAGAGTATACCTGAAGACATGCCCAGGACATGGCTTCATATGAACACAGGACTTCAGCTATTGAAAAAATTAATGGCTAAGGATTCATTTCGAGTGACCGAGAGAATAAATTACGGCTCTAACTCTGATTTTTTCCAAAGCATAGGTGAGGCCCTCTTTATCTGTAAGAGATAAATTCACAGGGGAAAACAATGACTTGGTAGACAGGGCAGAAAATGCACACATTTCTTTCTGAGGACCACAAGGTGCATGGGATGATGGAATGGCAGGGAACGTCGGTGCTAAACAGACCTGAACTGCAAATTCTTACTCCATGGTGACATTACCCACTTTCCTGAACCTAAGTTTCCTCTTTTGCAATCAGAGGATAATAATTGTTTCATTGGCTAATGATTACTAATGCTAAACATGGTAATATATTCAAAATGCCAAAGAGGTCTAGTCCATAATGGATATACAGAGAATATAAAGTCTCCTGCCCTTATATCCACTGGGATTCATTAGAAGCACATGACCAATTTAATCACAAAAAAGAAAAAGGGAAAAAAGAAACCTCATAAAATTTGTGAAACAATCAGAACTCATACGAGATATTTTTAGTACTAAGTCAACAGTTTTCTTAATAAAACCTCTGAATAACAGAAAGAGAATTTTCATGTTGAGAAGACACATGTGGGTAGGTCTGGTGAGGGAGTTTTCTGTTGAAAATCCCCCTGTTCAGACACGGAACATCAGAAGCCCTGAACGAGTGCCGTGCTTACTGCTTTTCAGATGATTCCTTTAACTGTCTCCAGATTCACGGAGAGGAGAACTGTGAATGGCGAAGGTGACCCACTCAAATAAAATGATATTTTTACAATGAAACAAATTATGTATGTGTGCAAGTTTGGGAAATAAGTAAACTTTTATTATTTTTAACTATTTCCAATCAAGATTTTGTTTACTGTGGTAAGAAATAAAGAATACATAACCTGAAATTAGGTTCTAAATTATGTTTTCAAATTTACAAAGATATTATTATCCTACAGTCAGTTACTTTAATCCTGCAGAATTAATACAAAATGAATCCTTTAATTTCTTATAGAGATACTCTGCATTGGTCCACATAACAGAGACAGAATTGATTAGTAACTCTAAAACAAAACCAGTTTTTACATAAAAATTACATTTGCAAAACAAGAAAGTAACTGCTTTATTAAACTACTCTATACCAAAATGCTGCATGAAACTTTAACATTTTCTCTCTGGTTAAAAGAAAAATATTAACAACTGATGGGTGGTATTAAAAATGTACTATACCTCTGTTTGGATCATTCTAGTAGGCAACATGTTCTTCTCCTAAACAAGTCTGTGAAAGTGGTATTATATTGTGGTTAATTCTGAATAAGAAAATATGGACAGATATAGTTATATCATTTGTGAAAAAATTTAAAATAGATAAATGTGCATCTCTCAGTGATTAGAGTCATTTTTAAGCATGTGAGGACACATCAGTTCTAAATCGTATGTGGGTGTGTGCACGAGCATGTGTGCATGTGTGTGTATCACCACATGCAGAGGCTGTGATTTTTAGACACTTAATTATTCTGTTTAAAACATTATTAAGGTATCAGATCTGGCCTGATACAGAAATAAACAGGAAAACACAGTAGGACTCGTTTAAGTTTGCATAAGTTCTATTTTGCCAATATCACAAGCAGTTTAGGTATACCTTGGCACCTAATATATATTCCTAATGGAACTTCTATTATTTATCAAAGATTCCATAAAGCTAACATCTATCTAAGTTGGATTTTCATTTATAGTTGAAGCAGTTTGAATTGCTGTGGCAATAAGCAAATGTCCTTTGCCAGGATCTATTATATCAAGTAGTAATGAGAACTTTCTCTTGTCAAGTAGGAAAACACTAAATAAGTAAAACAACAGGAAAGTAATGTATGGAACAAAGATGGTGTGTGAGGATATGTGTAAGAAAAAAGCTAATAGAAAGAAAGTTATTTAAGTCTGACTTGATGAACATAAACCCACAAGACTTGGTTTAATTTATGAAAAAGTAAGCTATAGCATTTTTCTGGATAGGCAAAGTAATAAAATTATTAATACAGATTTGTCAGCTGTAAATTTCAGGTTTTCATTTAAAAAAGCAATTTGATTAAATTTATAGTCTTATTCTTTACTACTAACCTGTGCATAGTCAACCCTTTTAATTTAAAGAAATATAAATTAATAATAATAATATATAGTATATAAATACAATGAAATTTGAATGAAATTATGCCTTTTATTGGAAAAAAGAGGCAAGTGTAAACCACTGTGTCAAGAGAAGTAAGTCAGATGCAAAAAGACAAATACTAAACACTTATTTGTGAGTCTCAGAATTCTTTATAGACATCAGAACCTATGTATGTGTTTACACAGCATGAGAGTGGCAAGGAGGCAGGGAGAGGAGGAAATTCATTGGGCATGGGAAGGGACTAAAGGGAGGGAGAGATCTGGTGCAAATGGTCAAGTCCATACTTGAGAGAAATTGAACATATTTAAGCTAACATCATATGCAGTGAATTTAAATCAGAAGGCACCTATAAAATTAATACATAAATACAAATTTTAAAAAGATTTTCAAAGTGTTAGAAGCAATAGCTCTGTGAAAAGAAGAATCTTTGCTTCTCTAAAATCACATTGCCATTGTAATTGGGTTAGGCTGCTTATACTGAGATTTTAATCAAAATATAACGGAAGATGAGTCTAGCAATGGCATAGTTCTTGCTCTATTTCATGCTGTCTGGAAACAGCTGGAAACTCTACTGTGCATCTACACACTTCAAGCTGATGAAGTTGCCACCAGCAGGAATTTGCTACTGAATGCTCTGACAATGGAAGTGAAAATGGAAGTTACAACTGTCCTTATATTTCATGAGCAAAGAAAGTCATGAGGTCTTGAAATGTGATTAATATAATAAGGAACAGGGAAATGAAATTTGACAACATGACCAAATGGTTAGGTGTGAATGGCCAATCACAAATGGTGAAACAGCCAAGAGGAAAGACTGATGGGTTTTGTCTCTTTCCTTACTTACAGCTGCCTTTTCATCTTACTAATCTCATAAACATCAATTTTGAATGACATCAACATTGTCAAAGCTGATAAATATCTTACTATTCGAAGCTCATTTTGGACAACTTCAAGCAAGCAAGCAGACAAACAAACAAAATCAAAACACACAATCCTCTTCTCACAGAGACTCACATTTAGAGGTGTTACTTCACAAGCACAGCCACCAGAGGTAGTTTTACTTGTAAACATAACAATACTTGTGTGTGTTGTTTGTTTACCGTGAATATTCTAGAGTCCTAACTTGTAAGCAATGCTTAGTAAAACATTTTCAGTTAGTTTTCCGTGTTTTTCCTGCCTTTCCATTAGAAACTCAGGGCGTCTGCTTTATCCAGAAACTGTCCTTAGATTGATGGCACCATTGTTATTGCTCTGTGGTTTCCAAGCAATGAAAATACAGAACTGGTTTCAATAACTGGACGTATAAGAGGCTAGTAACTTCCACTCAGAAGTAGAGCTGTTTGCATGTGACAAATGCTGTTATCTTCAGGGGTCTTGTTACCTCCAGCCACGAGGTACTGTTGGAATAATTTCTTCTTAGTAACTGTCAGATCCTTAAACATTCAAAGTTTGCTTCAGATATTTGGGTAATTGTAACAGCTGTTTGTAAACACTAAAAGGCCACATTACCAACTGAATGGTTAAGGGTGTTTTGATCCAAATGTCTGCCCTCTGAACCAAGTTAAAGAATGCAACACGTATTCTGAGAACACTTAAGCAGTAGATTTAAATAGCGACCAGGATCAACTTCCAGCTGAGTAAGTCACCAGGCATTTTCAGTTTCTGACTCTATTCAGGTCAGTGTTCTTTGATCAGTTGGTCTAAGAACATTCATGGGTTCTCAGATTAAAAAAAAAAAAAACTATCAAGATTTGAGCTGGGTAATATTCTACTCAGAATCAAGCATATCCTCATTGATTGTTCAAGTTGCCAGTATTAAGAGCAATCCTTTCTTTCAGAAACAGAGACATGAACAGCTTTAGAATTCGTCATCCTCTGATCACTTTCATTCTGAAAATACCCCATGCTATTTTATATAGTGGTAATGAGCTAGATATTTCTAGTGCTCGCCTGGGTAAGCGTCATGGAGCTGTTGTGATAAATAAATAGTAAGCGTACATTGCTCTGATAATAGCAGCTCTCACTGAAGGATGTGGATGTGCCTTGCCAGGGGAAATAGCAATATAGAATCCTGAGAAAGGCTCCTAAGTGGCTTTGTCTGTCGATACTCACAAGGTCTGCCTCCTGCTCTTCCTTCCCCATGAGCCTTCAGTTTAGAGTCCCTGAAAGGATAGGTTTTATAGAAGGCATCCAATTTGTATGTATTTCCACATTATCATTTGCTATAACAAGTTTTGTGGTGTGAGTCTTATGGATATAAAAGGAAATCACCACATTAAACCTTTTACATCACAAAACAGCGAACATCCACCTGATGTTGTTCTAAGAACCCTCTGTGGAAATATAGCCATAAATGGTCAGTACATTTATGAGTTTGCAGAAGACAGTTAAGAGTGAATTAAGCCTCAATTAAGCAATGGATAACAAACAAACAAGGAGTCTGACATCTCTTGATGGGGTTTGGTGTCCAGAGGCTCTGCAACACTCCTGCCAGCCGCTTCCCTGAGTCTCCTCGCCCTAGAACAGCTGCTTCAGCTTTGGTATTCAGAAACTATCTGAAAACATAAACTTACACTAATTCTTGAAAGTATGACTCCTTAAACTTGAGGAGATTAAAAGGAATTGCAGAATTTGTTAGTAAGCCACGTAATTTTTGAATTTTAGTTTGACATAACACGCCTAGGCAACACTATTTCAGTTATGAGGTACATTTTCATCTTCATTTTACCCATGGGCAGAGGACACTAGACTTGACTTCTGTCTTGTTGATTGGGTAGTTTTTGATTTAACCAGACTTTCATTCTTGATGTTTACACATAGATTCTCTAAAAGTTCCGTGTCTGCACTGCAGTTCCCATTTTGGGAGCTGTAAGGCACTGGTATGTGAGGACGTGTACCATCAAAGAAGGGCTTGTGTAAAATTAGACTGGGAAAATCAGAACACTGTATTTGCATTCTGCTAGGGACTTCCTTAGGCTAGTTCCTCACCTACGATTGTGCAGGCTCCAGGCTCTGTGTAAGACCGATGAGAAGGCCCCGAAGTTCCTCAATTCTTATTATTGGTACAGTTTTTTCTAATCTTTATAACACAGATATTCAGCTTGCTGATTTCTAAGTGATCCAGGTGAAGAATATTAATCCAATCCTTGCTTTCTGGCTATGGTTCTAGAACTGATTAGCTCTATGTTCAGGTCTCGCATCTTTCTTTCTGAGTGGTCTCTCAAATGAGATGGCACTTCTAGATTCACCTTCAAAAGATGCTGTGAGGTTTGGCTTAGCATCCAACTTGGACAGTCCGACAACATTATGTACATTTCAACTATTTTGATTATCAAATTGTGAGATGTAACAAAGTATGTCTTCAAAACACTTTCCTGAACTTTAAATTGGTACAAATCTGTCATCGATATAAAGCTCAAGATTTAGGGAAGTCAAAACTTCAACTGTTTTCTTTAGACTGATACCAAGATGAAATTTCATATTTATACAGTATTTCTTGGAATGTCTTTATACAACTCATTGATTGTCATTTTTCTTTTTTTATTTATTCTTCTAGCACACAATATAACTGCAGTTTCTCCTCCCTTGCACCCTCCTTGTCTCTTCCCCAAACCTCCCCTTACTCCCATTCCCCCACAGCTGCCCCCACCTCCCTTCAGAAAATAGCAGACTTCCCAGGGATATTAAACTAAGGTAGCATAATAAGGTTGGATGAGACAACCCAACAGGAGGAGAAGGGTCTCACAAGCAGGAAAGATTCAGAGATAGCCCCTGCTCCCACAATTAGGAGTCCCACAAGAACACTAAGCTACTCAGCCATTACATATGCAGAGAACCTAGTTCAGACCCATGAAGGCTTCTGAACACTCCAAGCCCCCATGAGTCTGGGTCAGTTGTTTTTGTGGCCTATGCCCTGTCTTCTCCTGGTGTCCCTGATCTTTCTGCTGCCTCTGATCCTTCCTCCCTCTCCCTGAGTTCTGCCTAATGTTTGGCTGTGGGACTCTGCATCTTCTCCAATCAGTTGCTAGATGAAGTCTCTCTGGTTTCCTTGATAACTACTCTGCTAGGCTCAGGTTGCAGAATATTCTTTAGGCTGGACAGACTCTAGGCTGAAGATTTTACGGCTGGGTTGGTGTCCCAATTGTTAGGATTCCAGCATTATACTGCGCCACCCCCCACAGCACACCAGAATTCAAACACTTACCAGCTCAGGTTCCCTGCAACCTTTCATTGTTATGTCATTTGTTGCATGGATGTGTATGGCTCTGTACACATGCACAAGATTTCCCTTTTATGTAAACTCTGCCTGCCTGTTTGCCCTTTTCCCACTACCCTCTTGGTTGACCACACTTCCTCCCTCTTACCCCTGCCCTTTCCTAATGAACTCCCACATGGGTTTGCTCTCTAGTTCATTCCTCACCTCTGCAGCTTCAGCCTAACAACATTTGATGCCATAACTTGGATAAGCTCTCCTAGTGCCAGTGCTCCCCATCATGGTCTGAGCCACAATGTTTTCACCAATCCTTCTACTTGAGTCCTTTCCTGGTTCAGGCTCCATACCCCTCATTTCTAGGAATCTGTGCTAAGGTACTCTTGTAGATTCCATGGCATTTCCATTTCACTCAGTTTCCAACCCCACCCCATTCCCCAATTCTAGCTATTTCTTCCACTGTGTTCTCCTTCCCTTGCCCTCACCTGATCCTTGCTGTTACCAACAATACCTGTTCCCAGTCCATCCTCAAAACATATTCTATTACCTCTTCCCAGGAAGATCCTTGTGTCCCTCCTTAATGCCCCCTTGTTACTTAGCCTCTCCGGGTCTGTGGACCATAGCAAGATTATCTTTTACTTTATAGCTAATATCCACTTATAAGTGAGTACATGCCATGCTTGTCTTTCTTAGTCTGATTTACCTCATTCAGGATGATTATTTTCTACTTCTATCCATGTGCCTGAAATTTTCATGTTGTTATTGTTTTAACAGTGAGTAATATCAATTGTGTAAATGTATAGTGTAGGAGGTTCTTCTGTTCATGTGTTGCTGTCATTGGTTAATGAATAAAGAAACTGCTTTGGGCCTGATAGGGCAGAACTTAGGTAGGCAGAGAAGACAGAACTGAATGCTGGGAGAAAGAAAGCAGAGTCAGGGAAAGCCATGGATCCTCCACCTCAGATGAATGCCAGATAGAATCTTGCCAGCAAGCCACTGCCACGTGGCAATACACAGATTAATGGAAATGGGTTAAACTAATATGTAAGAGTTAGCCAATAAAAAGTTAGTGCTAAGGGACAAGCAGCGTTTTAATTAATGCAGTTTCTGTGTAGTTATTTCGGTGTAAGCTAGCTGGGCGTCAGGGACAAACAAGGGGCCCTCTCCCTACAACAAATGTACCACATTTTCTTTATTTATTCTTCAGTTGATGGATATCTAGGTTGTTTTGAGGTTCTGTATATTATGAATAAAGCTATTATGAACATAGTTAAAAAACTGTTTTGTGATATGATTGGGCATCTTTTGGGTATATGCCCAGGAGTGGGATAGCTGGGTCTTAAGGTAAATTGAGTCCCAATTTTCTAAGAAAACATTATATTGATTTCCAAAGTAGCTGTACAAGTCTGCAGTCCCACCACCAGTAAAAATGTGTTCCCTTTGCTCCACATCCTCCCCAGCATGAGTTGTCACTTGTGTTTTTTATCTTAGCCATTTTGACAGGTTTAAGATGGACTCCCATGTACATGAATTGGTGGGATTAATATAGTAAAAATGGTCAGATATAGGCCACCCAGTTGGAAGAAAAGATGAGTAAGCTACCTGCCAGATGGACTGCCACATTCATTCCCAGGATTCTGTTCCTCCAAACACATTCTACTGTCTAAGTCTTCCCAAATCATCATCCCCCTAGAAGTCAGCCTTTTTTCCACACTTCTGCAGACTCCATAGCGCAGGCACAATTCACACCAATTAGGGAGTAATCAAAGCACTAAATGTACAGAACAGAAAAGACTATTAAAACCCACAAAGGAAAAAGGCCAAGTAATATATAAAGACACATCTATTAGAATCACACTCAACTTCTCAATGGAGATTCTAAAAGACAGAAGGGCTGGGACTAATGTCTTCAGAATCATTGAGCCATATTTTGAAAACCTGTACTTCATAAAATTGGAAAATCTAAAATAAATGGACAAATTTCTTGATAGGTACTATATACCAAAATTAAATCAGGACCAGATAAACAATATAAATAGGCCTATAACCTCTAAGGAAATAGAAGCAGTCATTAAAAGTCTTTCAGCCAAAAAAAGTCCAGGACCAGATGGTTTCAGCCCAAAATACTATCAGAATTTCAAAGAAGAGCTAATATCAATATTCCTCAAATTTTTCCACAAAATAGAAACAGAAGGAACATTGCCAAAATCTTTGTATGGTGCCACAGTCACCCTGATACCCAACCCACACAAAGACTCAACAAATATAGAGAATTACAGACCAATTTCTCTTATGAACATTGATGCAAAAATACTCAATAAAAACCTCACAAACTGAGGTTATCCACCATGATAGAGCAGGCTTCATCCCAGAGATGCATGATGTTTCAAAATATTAAAATCTGTCAAAGTAATACAACATATAAACAAACTGAAAGAAAAAAGCCACACGATCATCTCATTAGATGCAGAAAAAGTCGTTAACAAATTCCAACACCTATTTTGTGATCAAAAGTTTTGGAAAGATCATGGATACAAGGGATATAACTCTAATAAAAGCATTATACACTAAGCCAATAGCCAATATCAAATTAAATAGAAACTCAAAGCACTTCCATTGAAATCAGGAACGAGAAAAGACTGTCCATTTTCTTCATATTCATTCAATATAACACTTGAAGTTCTAGCTAGAGCAATAAGACAACTAAAGGAGATCAATGGGAGACAAATTGGAAAGGAAAAATTAAAGTATTATTATTTACAGATGATATGATAGCATATATAAGTAACATCATCTCCACCATCATCATTTTAAGGCACAATTGAAGGAAAAATTGAAGGATTAAAAGTACACAATATAAAGCATTTCTTTATATTCATATAAAACTTACATGACTAAGTTTTGAGGTCCTAGATAAGAAGACTTTTGAAACTTTAACATGTAGATAGATTTTGGATTATAGTATGTCTTATTTATATGCTGTTTTGTTTTGTCAATGATACAAATTAGAGTCATTGGGGAAGAGGGAACTTCTATTGAAAATTTGTCTCATCATATCAGCCTGTGAACATTTCTGTGGAACATTTTCTCGATTAACGATGTATGTGTAAGAGCCTAGAGCACTGTGTGTGGTAATTCCCCTGAGATGGTGGTCCTGGGCTGTGTAAGAATACAAGCTGAGCATCTTCCTGTAAAAACCTTGTAAGCCACATTCCTCAGTATCCTCTGCTTCAGTTCCTGCCTCTAGGTCCTTGCCTTGGCTTCCACCTATGATGAACTATTAATTCTTTCTTATCCAAGCTGCATTTAGCTTATTACAGCAATAAAAAGCAAATTAGGAAGTAATAATGAATTAATAACAATATTAATATTGCAAAATAGTTTATAACTGATCTAATTAATTCTAAAAATAGAAAGAAATCATATTTTTATATTACTAGGAACATATTTAAGTATATCTATATCATATATTTATTACATATATGTTGTCATATATTCTTGTAATCACATGCATGCGCATATATATATATATATATATATATATATATATACAATGAACAGCCTCATCTTTTTCTCAGTGTTATCCTCTCAGAAGTCTATTTTATAATTGATTTGATTTTCCTATTTATAAAACCTATTCTCATTTTCTTTACTTAACATCATAGTAGCCAGAAAAATCCAGGTACCTAGTCCATATAATGAAATGGATTATATAATGAAATAATGTTCATTAAAATGACCTGTGTCAAGCAATGTGAGTAGACAAAACTTTAAAAAAGCTCTTTAAAAAATTGAAATTTTTTTAAAGAATAAATCAAGCTAAATTTAAAAAAATAAAAATTTGTAAATTTAAAGGTTCTAAGGCTACCTTTGCTTGACTGCACCCTTCACAGCCTTAGTAGAAAAGTAAATTAGACAAGGAAGTTGCCATTATGTCTCTTGTTAAATAACTTGGTCTGGAAAATCAGGAGATAGCTCTCTGTTCTTTAAAATAAAGATGGCATTAAAAGGATATGTTAAAAATTGGGATGTTATCTGGAGTACTAATTCTCTTTTATTTTCACTTACGATTCGTTTTAAGTTTGCCACTAAATTTTCTTATGTTCAATGTTTAATTTTATACACTTAAGTCACTCTCTCTGAATCAGTGACATTGGCTCCTAATGCTTTCTCACAGTCTAGTTTCTCTGAAATTATTTTTTCCCATTGCATTCATGTAGTCTTCCAAAAAATGTCATAGTATCAAACCTGTCATAGTGAAAAATCTTTTACCCGTTTCTCTTAGGCCCAACAGCAAAGTGATGGGGGTGTTCATTTTTATCTCTTCCTTTTAGATAGTCTTTAACATGATTGGTTTTCTTAACTTTCATGGGATTCTTGAATGTCCTAGGCACATAAATGGTGGTCAATGTTGAAGGGCAAAGAATCACTGACATATTCTGTTTGCTTTAGTTCAGCTCCATTTTCTCATGAGGACTGTCACATGACTAGAAGGTTGACTGGAGGTTCTGTGTAAATGGTGCAAGTCAAGGAAATGTTTTGACAGCTAGTTGCTTTGAAGTGCCCTTGGGAAGAAAAGCAAGTTACTGAACAAGAGCCTCCCACAGACTGTTACCTTGTATTCTACTGCTAAAAGAAAATGTTCTGCTACCTTTCATTGTAAATGTTTCTGTGTCAATCTAGACCATGCAAAAGCCTGTTTGACTTCTTTTTCAGGCCATACTATCTTCTCAAGGTGTATTTATTATGAAGATCAATCACTCACCCACTGGGCTTTGAAAACAGTTTGTGGGTAAGGCCTCAGAGAAAAAGCTTTTGCTATCTTCCATGACTCTACATAAAGATGAATGAAGATTTTCACTGCCTTAAAGCTTTCAGAAATGTTTTGCTAAAGAGAGAACAGCACTGTGCTTGTTAGGTTTAATTAACTTGACACAAACTAGAATCATCGTGGAAGAGGAAACCTCAACCGAGAAACTCCCTTCAAAAAATGAGACTGGGGGCATGTCTGCAAGGCGTTTTCTTCATTCAAATCATGTAGCACGGCCTAGTTCACTGTTGTGGGGTATATGTTGGCAAGGGGTCTTTGGTTGACTAAGAAAGCAAGCAACACGAGTGTATCATGGAGAATAAGGCACTATTCCTTTATGGTTCTTGCTTGACTACGCTGATTGTGATCAGGACTTGTTAGCCAAATAAAACCATCTTTCAAGAAGTTGTTTTCAGTCCTGGTATTTATAAACAATCCTAGGACAATTCCCTTGCTTGTATGCTGTTCTTTGTGTTTTTTTGTCCTCATATCACTCTCTTGAAGGACTTCTTAAAAACTTCACCTTTATAATGACACCAGGAGTGCATAGCCTACAGAATCTAAGCGGGACTAATATGGGCTCCCAGAGACTGAAACAGCAGGAAAGGGGCATGCATGGGTCTGTATCAGGTCCACTGTATATGTCATGACTGGTAGCTTTATGTTTTTGTGGGACTCATAAAAGTGGGATCCAATGTATCTCTGACTCTTTTGCCTGCTCGTGAGAATTTCCCTCCTATTTGGTAGCCTTGTCTAGCCTCTGTATGAGGGGTTTCCCTTTGTCTTACTGGATCTTGTTTTGTCCTATTTGGCTGTTGTGTGTTGGAGTACTGCTCTTTTATGAAGAGGAAGCAGAGTCGGGTGTACATCTGGAGAGGAGGGGAGCTAGGGAAAGCTGGGAGAAAGGACTGGGGGAAATTGTGATTGGGATGTATTGTAGGAGAAAAGACTATTTTTAATAAAAGGAAAAAAATTATACATTTTCATTTCTTTACCACTTACATTTCATTTGCTTCTCAGAATTTTCTTACAATTTTATTCACCAACAGCAGACTGGTTACTTTACTATTGTACTTTCATCATGGCAGTCATTTTTCTTTACCACTTCTGTCAATTGAAGGAGACTCTAGAGAAAGAACACATACCTAACAGGTCAATCTGAATTACTTTAATTTACTTTCAACGTTTTGTGTAAACAGCTTGAATGTATTTATCACTAACTTTTAAGAGACACAGTTCTTTTATTTTGGACTTGAAGTATATAAAAATATTTAAGTGAACATGAAAATGTTTTTATTCATTCTTTTTAAAAACCACTGGAGTCTTTATTTACAGAACTGATTACTGACCATCTCAAATAATTGTTATGATAGTTCTATTTTCAAACTCAGCTACTATTTAAGGCGTTGAAATGAGTAATTATAAATTATCAAAATTCAGAAAAATGGAAATCAGTCAAATGACATATATCAACATGATATTTGAATTTAAAAAATCAATAGATGATGTTTATGTAATTTCAGTCATGTCATTTAAATAAAATCTAAATTGTTATGACAGTCTCTAGTCAAATTTCTGATGATTTTTCCCATCTAAACAAAATATTCAATCATCATCTATATTAAGAAATCTGTTGAAGATACAGTAACTAATAAAAATTAACTAAATTACAGGCCACTGTGAACTTGTTTAACATCTAACCAATTGCTGATAAGTGTTTCTATGAAGACTTGAAAACTACCCTACTATCCTCAAAGAACTTGGTTATTATAGCAAGTTCATGATAGTAGAAAAGAGAAACAAATATGGGATGTTCTCAGCTGGTTACAAATATTATTGACAGAAATCAAACATTTAATATTTCCCAGTGTCTAGCCTTAGAAATTAGTCTCCAGGTTGCATATACATTTCATCCAAAGCCATTAATCTGTCTGCAGAAATATCTCAAGAGACCAGAAGAAACACAAATGGTTGCATGGTAGGAAATGACTTACAAGTAAGGTGAGACAAAATTACATTGATGTTCTTTTAAAGCAATTTCTTTGGCATGGCTCTCATTCCACTTTCCACTCTATATCATTTCGCCGTTTGTTTCTGCACTACTTTTGATTTCTTTATGCTCATATTTTCATCTGTCTTTCACCTATTGTCTCCAAAATCCAAATATATTTTCTGGGAATTATTTATCCTGAAAAAAGTATTAGTATGTAGAGAAGTTTATCTTTTTTATTTGACCTCTCCATCTAGGTCATTATCTTTCCTTCTACTGCCACTCAGGTATCTAATCTCTTTCTATATCTGATGATTGATTGATTAGAGGGCTAACAATAAATTACCACTGACCACTTGGTTTGTACTAATACTTTTGGAAATGCAAATAGGTCTGGTTATGCTTCACATCATGTGAGTAATGCTTTAAGTAGTAGAATATAAATTAGTGTTCAATTATAAAACAAAAATATTCTGATTAATATTTAGACAACTATATATACACCCAAACATTTAATAATATAGTCACCTATATTTATTTTTCTTGATAAGAATTAATCTTTTCTCAATAATCTAATAAATTGTAAAAAAAAGTGTAATTTAATATTCTGTCTTAATCAGTCTGTGCAAAAGTACATTTAATTTAAGCCTGTGTAGTGTACTTGCAATGAGTTATAATCTAAGTATATTTGGAAATTTGAAATATATTATAGATATTGACTATTATCAAAACTAATATGAATTATATCACATCAGTTCCATAATAATATAAAAATAGAACTAGTTAATAATTCACTATACTATTCCTGAGAATATATCTAAAGTTACCAATGATAACATGCATTAGAGAAACTATTATAGCCATGATTATTGCAGCATTATTCAAATTCACCCAATCATTAACTCTGTCTACATGTCTATCAGTAGATGAAAGGATAAAAAAGGTGATTAAATCATGTTATGTGTAGGAAGAAATGCAGAAATGGTAAGCATGTTAAGTGAAATAAACTAAACTCAGACAGACTTATTTCATGTTTTCAGTCTTCTAGTATCTAGATTTAGAAATACAGAATAAAAAAGAAAGTATTTTTATAAAGAAAAGCAGATGAGGAAAGGGAGCAACGAAATGGGAAGTGAGTCCACTCAAACTACATCGTATGTAATATAGATCCATTACATGTCACATACTATGTCACAATACCTATTATTTTGTAAGTTACATGTGCTAAAAATTTGAGGCTATCAATTTGTGTTCTTCCTTTCCTGAAAGTTGCATGCCTTGGTAATTTATGACTGCTGTGTAGTTTAGAAAGTTATCTTAGATGGTACCTCTAATGTCCTTAATTTTAAAGTAGTTTGTGGTTTTATTTAAATAGAATGAGGCAATCATATAAATGAGGAGAGTTTTTGCTTTTCTTCATTGTTAAAAATGGAGTTTCGTTTAAAAATAAGAACACATTTTATGGAAAAACTAGTTTTACTTTAGATTTTGTCATTAGATTAGGTCTGAACACTGACTGCATTTCTTGAAACTTTCACTTAAGAGAGTCTATGAGCCTCAAAGTTTAGGATATCTGGTAACTAGAAAAAATAAAGATAATTTGGAGGCATCAGATGACCAGACAATAAAATATTTAGCTATTATTAAAATGAAGAACTTACCAAAAACATACCATTTGAAAGAAGTTTTGAAAATTAGTAAAACAAATTATGTCATTGATATTTGAATACTGGACTTCTATTAAACAAATCACTGCATCAAGTACTTCTGAAGAAAAATACTAGGGATCACATAGAATCCATCATTCTGAAAGTTTATAACTTAAACATAAAGACAGAATTCCATTTTATTATGTATCAATACATGGGAACTTGGATAGTGTTAGTACTTTTTAAGACATTCCAGTTTTGTCCAAATACTTCTACAGGAATGCTTATGTTCCTTTAACAATAAGTATTATATCCTATAGTCAGAAGCCACTCATTCAATCCTGTTTGGCGAATAGCTTAAGCGTATTTCCAGAAAGCTCTTATATCTTAAATCAACACATTTCTATTATTTTATATTTTACCATGAGGCTGTGGTTTGCCAGTAAAGTTTCTGGCATTTTTCTCCTTAGTTGACTACACAGCATCTCTATGACTCTGTCTACTCTCTATATACACCTCTGTTTGGATTTTCTGCCTGGCTTTACTCTATTAAACCATTGGTTGAAAACAGCTTCTTTATTAAACAATGGCAATGAAACATAGTCACAGCATACAGAGGGGAATCCCACATCAATATCCAGGTGTGATGTTGTGTGCCTTTAAACCCAGAACTTAGCAGTTGAGATACATGGACTTCAGTAATTTCACAGCCATCCTGGTGGATAATAGTTCCAGGGTAGCCTGGTATACATAATGAGACCAAGTGTCAAACAAGAAAAGAAAGGGAGAGAGAGGAAAAAAGAAAGGAAAAGAAAGTAAAAAGGAAAGAAAGGAAAATCTATGTTAAAATTGAGCCTTTTGAATATCATGTTAGACCAGATCTTATCCTAGATTCATATGGAAAAATAAACAAACCCACCAAAAATCTGAGAAAATTGACTTAAAATTTTAATTAATGGTCACAATATATTAAGAAAGCCATGAAGTGAACTTCTTTTCATAAACTTCTGTTCATCCAGATTTTTGCTTACACTTTCACACATCAAACAGTTGCTCATATTCTTCTTTTGTTTGTGAATACCAGCTACTCCTAAGAAACAAACTTTTATTTGAGACAGGATTGTATTAACTTTGAGGAACACACACCAGATATTTTGAGCAGTTACCCTCGATGTGAAGCTGTCTAGTATTTTTATGGAATCACGGCTGATCTTTCTACTCATGTAAAAATGTTGTATACCCATATTATCATACTTATTGATGATGTCAACTTTATTCCTTCATTAATGCAATGTTTGCCTAGTGCCATCAATCTGAAGTTACTCTTTACAGAATTCTACTAATTGAATATGAATGAATATATTCATTATACACTCAAGGTATGTATAGAATAAGATCAAAGACAAGATTTAAACACTACTTCATAAAAGTGGTATCTATATTAATATCTGGAAATTTTCATAAGAAGTAGCTGTAGCTTCCTCCAGTAAATTAATTTTTTTAAAAATTAACTCATAGATATGAACATGCAACTATTTGATTTATTACACTGTTATCTAATATCATTGACTTGGGTTGAATAGTGTCTCAAAGTATACAAGGACACAGGTAACCTGTAAATATGACCTGTAGATGAAATCAAATACAAGAAGTGGAGAAAAGGACAAACAAAAAATTAGAAGAAATCATCAAATTCCTTATAGAAGACAAAAAAAAAAGGCAAGAAAAAAAAACAAACAGATGAAGGAAATGGTTCAGGACTTGAAAACTGAAATAGAGGCAATAAAGAAAACACAAACTGAGGAAATTCTGGAAATGGAAAATTTGGGTAAATGATCAGAAACTATAGACACAGACATAACCAACAGAATAAAAAGGAAATTTCCAGGAATCCACGAGGATGACCCCAACTAAGAATCTAAATAATAGTGGAGAGGGTACTTCAACTGTCCTTCCCCTGTAATCAGGTTGATGACCACCTTAATTATCATCATAGAACCTTCATCCAGTAATTGGTGGAACCAGATGCAGAAATCCACAGCTAAGCACTTGGCCAAACTCTTGGAGTCCAGTTATATAGAGTGCAGAATGACATTTTGAGCAATGCAACCAAGACCATGATGGGGAAACCCACAGAAACAGTTGGCCTGAGCATGTGGGAGCTCACTGACTCCAGACTGACAGCTGGGTAACCTGCATTGGACTGAACTAGGCATTCTGAGTGAGAATGGTAGTTGTGTGGCTTGGGCAGTTTTGGGGTTCACTAGCAGTGGAGCCAGTATTTATCCCAAGTGCATAAAACTAGCTCTCTGGAGCCCACACCCTGTGGAGGGATATCTTGCTCAGTCTAGGGCCTTGTTCCTGCCTCAAGTGATGTGACAGACTTTGTTGACTCCCATTAGGAGGTCTCACCCTCTCTGAGGAATGGATGGTGGGGTGGAGTTGATGGGGAAAGTGGAAGGAAAAGAGGGAGAGGGAACTGGGATTGGTATGTAAAATAAAGTTGTTTTTAAAATTAAAATAAAAGGAGATATGGAAACATTCACAAGGTAGATGCCATGCAAAGACAAAATCTGTGGTAAGAATGATCCATCTATATGGCAATGAATATCAAGAATTGCTAACAACACCCAAAAGTCAGCAAGAAGTCATACAGGGTCCTCCCTAGGCCTTGGAAGAAGATTGCCTAAGAAGGGCCATTGAATACTAACCTCAATGCCCCCTCAGAATTCAGACAGGATACTTCAAAAAGTAAGGGTGAACAAATTCTCCACTATGTACTTTTCTACATTAGTTCTTTATTGTTTTGCCATATTTCTAAATCTCCTGTCCTACATCTAATTTCTCCTAACTTCTTCTTCTAACTTCTTCTTCTATCCTAAAAACTCTCCCCTTCCATAAGCCTTGAAGCAATAAAAAATTTGCAAAAGTTGTTTCTCATTATCAAGAGCACATTCCTAGGGCAAGTGATAGGGAATTAAACCATTGCCATGGCAACACAAGTGCCCAAGGTTTCAGAAGTGAGACAATGACCAGAGGGCAGGGGCAGGGTGGTACAGTGAGATCAGCATTGAGATATAGAATTTTATCAACAGACTGGCAAGCAAAGAATTGGCAAGCTTTCCTTAGTAATCTTGGTTGGATATCCGCAGCTCTGACCTTGTACATAGCTGTAAGATTTTAAACTTATGATCTATTTACAAAATCCTTTAGTGTAGTTTGAATTCATTCTGAGGTAAAAGTGAGCTATTTGTGTACAGCTTTTGTTAGACTAAGAAGAAATTGTTATTTTTTGTCATTAGTCTGAGCAAAAAGGAACAAAGCTGGCTTTTAAGTGTCTGCAGTCATCATGGGACAAATAGATGCAGTTATGAAGCATGCAGCAGTATATATTCTATATATCAAAGCTATATAGCTAAATGAAATGTCATCTTCCTGACCACCCACAGATATATTTGCCCAGTAAATGGAATGTTTTCTTAAGATAAACACACAAGCAGTGGGAAAACATACAAAGCTATTCTTAGGTAAGAAATGAAGTTACTCATGAGAAAAATTCCAGACAGGGGTAACTGGTTTGCACAGACAGTAACTCCACAGCCTTTTCAGGTGGGGCTTCCATCACAGAGTCACTCATCTGGTATGTCAACTTGTTGAATATAGTAGAAGGCGGACGGGCTATATCCCACCACCCGGCTAGTTTACACCCGAAATTAGTAAGAGGAGCAGGCCTATTTTTGGTCCTAGCCGCCTGGCTAGCTTACACCCAAAATAATCACACAGGAATTGTCTTAATTAAATTTCTTCAGGGCCCATTATCTCTAGCCTCTTATTGGCTAACTTTCACATCTTGATACAACCCATGTCTAATAATCTGTGTGTCACCACGAGGTCGTGGCTTACCGGGAAAGATTCAGCATGTCTGACCTGGCAGCTTCATGGCGGCTCTCTCTGCCTGCCTCCTTCCTCCCAGAATTCTGTTCTGTCTTCCCCGCCTATCTAAGTTTTGCCCTATCAAAAGGCCGAGGCAGTTTCTTTATTCACCAATGAAAGCAACACAAATACAGAAGGGCCTCCTACACCATTTCCCCTTTTTCTGTTTAAACAAAATAGAAAGGCTTTCATTTTAACATAGTAAAATTACATATAACAAAACAGTTATCAAGAAAGAATTATAGTTACAATATTTAGATCTATTTTATCTTTTATCATAACAATGGAAAACTATAACTATAACTATCTATCTAGTCTTCAACTCCATCAAAGACTCCAGAAGGATATAATATTATCTAAGTAAATGAGAAGTAAGCAACTTCCAAAACTCTAGAAATGACAGAGACATCTCACTGTCTGTACAGTCACCCAAAGTTCTTCTGTACCATTGGGGCATCCATCTTCAGCCTACAGGCCCACAGTATCCAGCAGACATTTCATAAAGCAGGAAATTTCAAAGACAGTTCAGTCACTTTCTTCTGTATCCTGCAGAATGTCTTGCAGACTCTTTCATGAAGTAGGAACCCTGAAGGATCATTTCACCTTTAGGCAAGTTCAGCAGTCCTCTCTCTGCAGGTTCTTTGTGTCCAGTTTATGCAACAGTCCAGGCAAGAGCAGTTTCTTGCCTAAATGGCTAACAAACTCCCTAAGGAGTCTCTTCAATGTCCATCTTCCTCAGGAAGTAGCTTGGTGCTGTCATGAAAAGCCCTAAGTTATTAAAGCATTTTAAATGCCATATTCTGAGTATTTGAAAGATATGAAGAATGCCTATCTGAAATACATCTATGCATATTTAGAAAATCTAACTAACATGACTACAAACTTGACTATTATAGAGATTATCTATTAACCTATATTTCTTAATTATACATTACATTTTTAAATGAAGTACACAATCACAATACCTTAATCAAGAAAAGAAATATACATATAACAAGATTGACATTAAATTTATATCAATAAAGGAAAATCAATACCAATGCAAATTATTCCTATCTATAGCATATCCCCCTTTAAATGTAAAAGAGCATACTACAGTTGAACCCTGGTTATCACCTGCTGTATCTCTCATGGCCCTGACAATGGCCCATACCTTGACTTTAGACCCCTAACCCCATGAAACTTGCTAATTGCACATGTTCTTTCTTTCATTCACACAATTTGGGATAATATATTATCTAGGAAATCTAGTTCAATCACAGTATTTATTTAGCTGTTCAAAGTTTTCTAGGTTTGACCAATTAGGAGAACTTTCAAGTTGACTTCCTGCCCTTCTGGCATGCTGCTATCAAATGTTGAATTACTTTACTCAGTTTTCTTTTCCCACTCCTGCCAATATCTTATAATCTCTTGTAATTTTACCCTCATATAGTTTTCTTCCGATATTTTATTTTCCTATAGGTAGCTAAAGACTTAACTTATATCTTCTAAAATTACTTTCCTTTCTTACATGGACTTTCTTAAGTAATCAGTGTCTCTCTGTACAGACAAAGGATGAAGAATGGGGAATATGATGACGTGTCATGTCTCCTACTGTTGTTTTTCTACATCTGTCACATAATTAGTATCTTTGCATATACCTGGTTATTATTCCGATTACTTAATATTTAGTCAATATATCCTTAGCTTTTTGATAGTCCATCATAACTCCTGCCATCCCAACTTGTAAAAATGGCATAAATACTAACAAAATTTAGATACTTAACAGGTTTTATAACGATTATACATGAATTAGAAGGAGAATGCATGAGGAGGGTATATTAGAGGGTTTGGAAGAAGAAAATGGAAGGAATAAAGATAACAAAATTATGTTATCAAGAATAAACAAAAAAATCTTTAAAAAATTATCATATATCCTGAGAACATCAAAATATTTACCAAAATTGCTATGTGACACATAAAAAGTGACCAAGTAGAAATCATTCAAGATAAAATCTTTCTACTCTAAAGGAATGTCATCTCTTGCAATACCACCAATCATCAATTTATTCTGAAGTTTAACTAGCATAATTATCCTACAGTAAAATAAATAGATCAAATATTTACTTCCTTCACATTGCTGCTCAATTACAACACAATAGATGGCTTTCTTTCAGTTTGTGGGAAATTAGCAAATTAAGCATCAGGGGAATAATCCACACAGTAGATAATTACATAGAGTGACTGAAAAAAAAAACCCTCTCTATCTTCAGATACTTCTTGATAAATGGAAAACAAATAATTCTCTAAATTTTCCTTCCTGACACAGAAACTAAATGTTATGAGAGTATCTTACTCATAAGTTCATGAATGTGTCAACATCATTTCTGTCACTCCTAACAATGATAAAAGACTTTTAAAAATGGAGAGAACTGTCACGTGGAATAAATTGCAATTAGGAGTGAAAATTTTACTTACATGCCTTGATGCAGCTCCTCCACTCAACAATTCTCTGTTCAGATTTATTTGTTTGGTTCAAATGGACTCATTGAAGAACACTATTCTAACCCACTCAGAGGACATTATTGCATATCCTATACTCTCTAATAGTCCCATTTGTATTTAGTTTCTTCTGTATGAATTCCTAAATTTGAAAATGAAAGCAAATATTTAATAGATGCCAGTGAAATATCAATGAGTCACTGTAGTTCTGTGCTTTTTTAACATTTCTTTCTACTCTTCCAATGTTTTGAGTTTTATAAAATGTTTTTAAACTATTCTCTCCACGGCTCTCCCCAGTTTCAACCATTTTTCTCTATCCACCCAACTGTGTCATTTCTTTTCACCCTTCACAATCAGCTTGTGCCCCTCCCCATCTTCTTGGTTCCATAGCCTTTCATTGAGGCATAATTGCCTTATCAAGGGCTATTTTCTTAGAGAAAATTGACTTTATCCTACAGCTAACAGTTCCTAATCATACTATGACTAGGGTTGGGATTGTGTATCTAGCTCCCTTCTCCAAGCCGGAATGAGATTTTATATGCAGCTACATACAGGGGCTATGAGTTCCTGTTTGTAGATGCCCTGCTGTATTTGGAAAACATTATCTTGCAGTTATCCACAGTTTCTGGCACTTACACTCTTTCTTATACGTCCTCTGCAATGACCTCTAAGCTTGGGATCATTTTCTGATCAGGGACTGCTCTTTCAGACCAGATTCTAGAATGATGAGCAGTGTAGAGTAAGGAAGAATAACCATACAGACCCATAAATAATCAGGAAGTGAATGTCTTATTATCAGTTATTAAGATTTCAGGATTGCTTGCTAAATCAAAACAATATGACTTACTGAAAATAAGAGTTGTTTAATTATCCATATCTTCTGTCAACTTAAAATTCTTCTCTGGAAATTCTATTTGAATGAAGTTTGCTCATCAGCTTGAGACAATAATATCTCCATATTTTACCCAGTAATTTATTTATTGAACTCCATTCCCATACTTTACTGGGTTTATTCAACCATTTGTGATTTCACATTGCCTGTAGACAATCTTTTAAATATGGTGACATGTGATGCTTCTCAGCTGAAGTACATAGATTTGGATTCCCTACTGAATTTTATGTCTCAACTGTTCCAGGGGAATAGCTCAAAGAGTAAGTTTAAATGTGTTAAACTTCTTCTCTTGCCAAATGCAAAACCAGAATTCTGTTTGGGCTTTTATTTCCATATTACCAAAACTACAAAAAGGATAATAGTAGACACAGCATAACAAATTAAGATTTAGGCGATCTGTAAAGAAATCTCAATGAATGGAAAATGTGAATTGAGTAGTGTTTCTGGTTTAATTAAAAGTATCTTACACTTAATAGTAAAACAAATGGCAAGTGATTTAAAAATTTTATAGATATGATGATACTATTATTTATCCATCTAATGCTCTGTATAAAGCAAATAAGTGAAAGAAAAAATAACTAAGCAGTGATGAAGGGAATGTATGAAAATGGGAAAAGAAAAAGTGACTGAAAAACTAAAAGTGCTTTTAAAGGGGCTGTATAGAATGCAGTTCTCAAAGAGAGAATAACAATTCTAAGTATTCAAGATCCCTTGCTATATTATCTGCTCTCATAAGTAATTTACTTAATTTGATGTATTCACTAGTGATAGTGCTACAATGAGTTCATACTTATAAATGGCAAAGTGATATTCTAACCAAATAAAATTTATGACCAATATTTTATGCCTGAGTGGTTAAACAGTAAATAGTAAGTGACTCCAGTAGCTCAGCCAGGAGAGATGTATAGTACTTGGGAAAGGATGTTTTTATTGCTTTCCAGAGTCAGAAGGTCTAGAAGAAAAGGGTCTTGATATCTTTCAGGTTATGGTGATTCCTTTGGGTTCCTTAGCTGAAGTATGAACTAAAGATTAAGTTCTTAAGGTTGACAAAGTACCAGCTTAAGATGTTGAGGTTTTGAAGATTAGTAGACACAGTCAACAAAGGTTAACATCCTGAATCTTTGCTTAAGGGAACCAATGACAGTAATTATACAGAACAGTTCTGAATTTTTCACACATTGTTTTATTCAAAGTTATTTTCCACATATATGACAAGAGGAAATAAATGCTGAGTCAAAGCCCATTTCTGAAATTAAGCAAAAAGGAAGAAAAGAGGAGAAGTCGGGGTAAGATGGAAAAGTTCTACATATTAAATTAGTTTACAGATATACTGATATTAATCATCAAATAAATAGTAACCACCCTATAGACACAAAGGTTGGGTATAGAGGAAGGAACTAGGATGGACACATGGAACTTCCTGTGAGAAAAAAATAAATAGATTTTCAGGTAGACTGAGGGATGGTGGGGACAGGAATGGGGGGACCAGAGGAGGAGGGAAAGTAGGGTTGATGTAAGGAATGTGAGGATGGACAGTTGGATTTGAGGGACATTTGAGAGATGTTATAGAAACCTAGTGTAGTGAAAAGTTCTTAAAATATATGAAAGTGATTCTAATGAGGTCTTCTAATAATGGAGGAGACAAAGTCCCAACTGGTCCCCTCTTGTGATCAAATTGGGTTTCCACTAAAGATCCTAGGTTGCATTCAATTGAGTTGTTCGCCAAGGAGGTCTCATGCAAATCCCCAAACAACCCAGCCTGTTGTTAAGACAATGGGCTGCTTTCTAAAAACTGACAGCAGGACCCTGTTGTCTACAACATCCACACAACTCTCTAAAAGTGGAGAAGTTTGAGCTGGTATCTACAGGGAGCCTTCATCCTACATCCTAGTATCTTTGGTAAAGAAAGGCAATGTGCAGGCTGTCAAGAGAAAAACACAAACACCAACCCAGTCCCAAAACCTTTGACCTAAAGTCTATTCTCCATACAAGATATGCCAGAGCAATGGTGGCACAGGTCTTGGAAGATTAGCCAACCAATATCTGATTTGTCATAGGCCCACTTCATGAGATACAAACCATAATACTTGGCAATGTTTGAGTAATCAAGAACCAGAAACTAGATAGTTCAGAGATTTAGATTTAAACCAAATACTACTAGTCTAAAATAAATAAATATAAAATAAAAAGACACCTAATGATATTCTGCTATACTCATAGATCAGTACCTTATTCAGTTACCATCAGAGGAGCTTCCTCCTGCAAAGATGGAAACAGATATAGAGACTCAGAGTGAAACATTACATAGAAAGTCATTGCAGCACACAACTCTAAATGGGAAGTCTCCATGTCTACTTCCAAGTCCTCCCCTCAGAGCTCAGGGAATACCCCAGAAGAGGAGGTAGAAAGTGTATGTGAGAGAGAGAGGAGATGGAGCACACCAGGAGAACAAGGCTTTCTCAATCAACTGAGAAAGGCCCATATGAACTTACAGAGACTGAAGCAGCATGCACAGGGCCTGCACGGCTCTGCACCAGGTCCTCTGTGTATAGATGATATCTTTCCCCTTACTGTTGTTATGAGACGCCTGAGTGTGTGAACTGATGGGTGTCTGATTCTTGTGCCTGCTATCGGGGCTCTTTTCCTTCTGTTGAGTTATCTTGTCCAGCCTCAATGTGATGTTTCTTGCTGTATCTTTTTATGTTTTAGTTTTCTGTGCTTTATTGTTATCTCTTAGAAGCCTGTTTTTTTTTTTTTCTCAAAATAATGAAGTGGATCCAGAGGGGAGGATAGGTAGTAGGGAAAGAACAGGGACAAGTAGAGGGAGGGGCCCTGTAGTCAGGATATTTTGTTTGAGAAAAGAATCTATTTTCAATAAAAGGAAAAAATGGGGAAAAACTTATACTAAAAGTGACCTTTTGGTTATGTAGTTAAGATTCCCCTTCCACCAAACTTTGAGGGAAACAAAGTTTTAAATGTCAATGAGTAAAAAATAAGAAAACTGGACTTTATACAAAATAGGGATAGTATTTAGAAATGTATTCTAGCTACTTTTTCCAATTAACTCTTTGTTGATAATTGATGCATGTCCTGATGAAAGGAGATGCAATTTTAAAAAACTGTCTATGTTCTGAAACACCTTAAACTCTTTTTTATTTCTCAAAGTAATGGCATTGAATGATGCCAGTTAAGGTCATTTACATGTATACTAACTTGAGAGGGGGCAAATTCTCCAGAGTAGGTTAAGGAAGGCAAAAATGTATAGTATAGACAGATATTTTGCATACATATGTAAATGTGAGATAAATGTAATAGATGTGTATTAAAGAATGAACAAATATATCTGAACCAATCACTTCATATTTCTCTCTAGTATATCAAATAAAGGATGTTCAAAAGAGAAAACATGGTTTTAATTTATGTGTAAAAGTATGACAGATACCAAGTAAATTCTCAAATCTTACAAGATTTTGAGACCCTCTAACCAATAAGAACGCTGAAATGCCATTTTTGTTAGTCAGGCCTGGGTAGGTTGTCCTTCTAAAGAGGCATGGCTCTAGCTATAGTTTATGCAATGATTCCTAAACACTACAACTACATCTTGGATTCACAGAAATTGATTCATCAGGATAAGTGGAATACATGTAATCAATGAAAGAGATATTTTGAGACAAACTCCAACATTTCAACCCACAGTATGACCAACAACATCAGAGCTGAAAGAGGAAACACACAGATACAAAAAAAAATCCTAAGGCAAAGGTAGAAGTGAAACCCTTTCCATGGGATGCCACTCACTAGACTCTGCCTTACACTGCAGAGTAGGAAGGAGAAGTGTCTGGGGGTGGCAGTTTGTCTTCTAATCCAAGGCTATGGAGTAGCTCATACCTATAATTCTTCTCTGGTTATAAGCTTGCCACACAAAATGAAAATTTGAGTATCACAGAAATAGAGTATTTACATTGTTCTCCAAACTCAGTATTGCTAAATATCATAGCTAGGGTTACAAATATCTTTCTTAATCTAAAAATAATATATTTTTGTAATACCAAATAAAACTATAAATAGCACATACCACAAGAATTCAGCTTGACTTGCTATTGATCTCTAACTTTTAGCCAAATAAATACAATAAAATGAAAAATACAACAATAATAACTTTACTTAGTGAAACATAAAGAAGCAAGTAGAAGGCAAAATAACTCTTGTATTGTTGCTCATGCAGAAACCATACGACAAGGTGAAGTGTGCAAATAGCTGCCGTGCTTTTGTGATGAAGAAAGAAAGCACAGGGAGCATGAAGCAAAATTAAAATGAATTCAACCAATTCAAATTATAAAGAAAAATTAAGTAGTATTATATCTCAGTTAATCAAATGAAAATAAAGCTGAAAAACATACAAAGGTGAAGATCACTACTTTTTAACATAAAAGGAGATAAAGTAGAAGGAATGGAAGATCATGGAAGACTATCACACACATTAAAATGCCTAATGAATTTTTATAACTGTCTAATTAACATGACAAAATGAGATATCTGGACATTACTCGACTTATGAAGTGAGGACACAATACCAGCTATTGAAAATTCTTGCCAAAATTTCAGCCTTGAATCTAACTGAGGCCAGTATGATCTAATTCTCCATATATTGAATGCTGAGGAAAAATATACCAGCAGGTTATATAAAGGAAAGTCTGATTGTGGGAACTTCTGCAATCGAGCATTGCAGTTTTTGTAAGAGATCAGTTGGAGAAAATCATGCTGTAGTAGGTAGATTACAGAAGATTACAAATCTAAATCAAAATAACATCTAACTTGGACTAAATCAATTCCATACTATAATGGAGGGCTAGCTTCACCTTACTCAAAGCATAAGTGTAATACCTAAATGTCATACAAAGATAATTTCTATAATTTACATATTTCTGGAGTGAATGCTGGAGAGAATTATTTTCTTTGGAGCCAAGTTCTGGTTCTATAATATTCATCCTCTTTTTCATTCTCTAGCTCACATCAAGCAAGATTGACTTAAGATTTAACTAGAACGTAAAGAGTGATGTTGAGGATGGGCAGTCCTTATGGCAATAGACTAAGGACAATATTACTGCTTTGTGAACTAGAATCAGATGAGTTTCATTGACTCTGTTTATTCTCGTTTAAATTATGAACTCCATCTGTAGATGTAGCATGTTGCTCAGCAATCTAAAAATCTATACTATATTGTATAACAGAAGAGAAAAGATGGAATAAGTATCTAAACTTCACATAGCCTTGCATAGAGCTTGAGAATTGTCTTGCATGTTGGTTGTGGATTGTCTAATTAAGTATGAAGAGGAAAAACTTATATCTTAGATATACTTCCTGGACACAAACAAGTCTCTAACAAGACTCAGTGAAATGTCACTACAACAGATTTAGCAATGTCCACTCGTAGACTATGTTTTGTGACTTAGTCATTAAACTCAATTTTGTATGTAGAATCAGAAACAAGAAATCAAAGACAAGTCAGATATTTAGAAATTGTTTATGCTGGAAAGAACTCTAATAAGGTTCTCACTAGAGGTGCCGTGAAAGCAAATTTATAAAATTACAGAGAAATCTCATGATGGCTCAGATGAAATTCTTTAAGAGAAGAAGCCTTATGTATAAATCAAACAGTTCAAATACATCCTGCTGAAATGAACGTTACTGAGTCCTTCCAACTCAACCAAGTTTGTTTAACCTTTACTTATCTGAACTGTAATTAACTAAGGCAATAGAACTAATCATAACTATATTCCATGCTAGAACTATTGTGTAGGTTAAATGCCTTATTCTGCAGCTTAGCTTGAAAAATGCTCGAGAATGCAGACAAAAGAAAATTCTTCAACAAAAAATTCCCATTAACATGATATTTTACCCTCCTTCTTGTTTTGTTTATCAATTTACATGCAAACATAGCCAGGATACTAATTCCTAATCACTAAAATTAGTCTCTGTGACTAATAAGAAATAAGACTTTTTTCTCAGTTAATACACTTGTAGAAATTTACCACAGTAAAGTCAAATATTCTGGCAGGATCATTAGAGGAAATGAGCATTAATCACTCAATAAATAAAGAATATAAAGCAAATGCTGCTGCAGGAAATAGTAATGAGTAACACCATGACAAGAAAATCAAAGATAAGAAATAACAAAGAAGAAAAAGAGATGTTTAGTTTATACAATCTGCAGCATTAAAAAATATTTAGTGATCATATGCCAATCTAATAAGTTGGATTATGCTGATGATTTAGACATATGGATACCTTCTTCATTTATACTTTCTTCATTTATACTGTTGTATAAATGTATGAATATTTTCCTTATTTAGGCTGTTGGATAAATGTATGGATACATTGCTCATTCATGCTGTTGTGTAGATGTATAGATACCTTTTTCATTTATGCTGCTGGATAGATATATGGATACCTTCTTCATTCGTGCTATTGAGTAGATGTGTGACTACTTTCCTCATTCACGCTGTTGAGGAGACATACGGATACCTTCTTCATTTATGCTATTGAGGGAACATATGGATACCTTCTTCATTCATGCTTTTGGATAGATATGTGGATACCCTTCTTCATTCAAGCTGTTGAATACATGGATACCTGATTCATGAAGTTAAAGCCTTAGCTGAACACAAGACCAAGAGAGGAGTCAGGGGTAAAACTCTGTCACAAGTGTGTGCTCCTCAGTTATGAAACTTTTGCTTTAATCCACAGTACAATGACAGCAACATATACAGCAAAACACAGGAAAGGGCTCAGAAACAGAATCTCTATTAAACCAACAAACCAGAGTGATGTCCTAAAGGAGAGACAGAAGAGTAGGTGGAGATGTCTAATACTGCCGTCATTTCAACTCAATGCTTTCTGAACAGATATTCAATTCTTCTCTTTTCTCTATTGATTGTACTCAATTTTAGCAGACATGGCAGACAATAACCACATTGATTCTGAGGCCTTGCCTATAAATTACAGAACCTAATATGTAGTATGCTTTAGAATTTCCAACAGGTATTTAAGAAAACTTGTGTGATTCAGTGTTCATGAATCTACTACATAACCAGTATCAGGAAAGTGGAGATTGGTGACAGGAGTGGGAATCAGCCTTGGCAGGAAACACCAAGACTTCTCTGAATATCTGTCCTCTCCATTTTATGATTATGATGAACAACAATTTGGTTTTAATCAAAGTGTAATATTTTGTATGTTTCCCCTAATTTTTATGTGGATTCTTCATTTGTCAGTGAAACTTAGGTCATTTTCCAGATGAGCCTTTGGAGAAGGCTCCTAAACCAAAGTTACAGAAAACAGATTTCTGCAATCTTGCCATTAATATGTACCTTTATCAGAGCTGGAATACAACCATAGTAGCAGGTGGCCCTTTTAAAGGTATAGAGCTACATGTTCACAAGCAGAAGTGTATGCTGAGTGAAAAGTCTGAGTGAATCATGGGAAAGTGACCATTGCATGTTTAGCTACTAGATTTTTTTGTGCTAAGACAAAAATTACTTTTCTTCCAACTTAATCATGATAAAATGAGTTTTACTTATGATAGTATTTGATGCCCAACCACATCAGACTATATTTGAGACACTGAACATGCCATATTTATCTGTATCAACTAAGGACAGTAATAAAATTACAAAATACAAACAAATCATTAATATAAAACATAAAAATACCAATACATCTGTTGAAGTTAGAAAGGAGAATGAAGAAGCTCTACATGAAAAGTGTAGGACTCCTTACTCTCCACAGAAATCTAGAACAATGAGAAGCGGGCCAATGGATAGTGGCACATATCTATAATTCCAGCCTCAATTGATTGAGGCAAGTGGATCATGAATTCAAGAACAGACCTGACTGCATAGAAAGAAATTCTCAAGGAAGTGAAGAAAGACATGAGATAGGGTATGGGAGGAGATGAAGGAGGAGGAAGAAGATCTGGACTAGTATAAAGGAAGGAAATAGGGAACAAAGGAAATGGAAGAAAAACAGAAAAAGAAAGATTCAAACCAATATAAACAATTGTGAAACCAAGATATTTGTTCAGTACCTAAATTTAGCTAACAATTCCTGACTATAAAACCACAATATTAAAGGTACTCATTTAAAACTAACTTAGAAAAATTATGTAGCTGATACAAAAGGGAAAATCTAGCTTAGCTAGTTATGGTGGGGCATGCCAGTAGCATTTGCTGAGGGAAGCAGAGGCAGGAAGATCACAAGTTTAAGGTCAGCCTGTACTATGCATTTAAAAGAAAAAAAAAAGAAAGGAAAGGAAAAATCTTACAAAAGATCTTACACAAAGATGAAAAGAGTACTGCATTGACTTGGAGCCAAAAAGCATTCTCAGAATGAAAAAGAAAGAAAAAATACTATTGAAAAGTAAAATGGGAACCTAGAAGAAAAATGATGATAAAAATTTTTAAATATGTTTTGCATGAAACCATAATGGGAGTATTCATAATATTAAAAAATTAGAATTATCCTAATCACTATAGAAATATTTAAAAGAAAGCTACAAAGGGAGATGGAGAAGAGGGGAAAGGAAGGGAAGGGATGAAATGGATAACAGTCATTGTTGGAGAGGAAAACTCTCTAAAGGTCCTGTTCTGTGGCCATTATAATCATGTCGTTTACACTTCTCTGTAACTGTGCCTGTTTTTTTTGAACAGTAGCGGTGTTTTTTTTATTATTATTATTTTATGTGCATTAGTGTTTGCCTGCATGTGTGTCTGTCTGAGGGTGTCAGATTCCCTGGAACTGAAGTTATATACAGTTGTGAGCCACCATGTGGGTGCTGGGAATCGAACCCAGGTCCTCTGGAAGAGCAGCTAGTGCTCTTAACCACTGAGCCACCTCTCCAGCCCCAGTAGCGGTATTTTTCAGTGGCAGTGTTTACAAGGTCGTTCAAAGTATTTTGTTTTGTCTTTGATGGCATCATAGTTTATTTTTCTGTTACTGGAATTTGCTTTAATAGACTACTTTTCAAGTTTTGAAAAAAACTGAGAGGAGGGAACTTCAACTAGGAAATAAATTTCAAAATGAGAGTCAAAATGTCTTGACGAAAATGTCAAAATGTTCTGTACATTTGCTTTCAAGCCATTGGTAACCACTGACAGCACTTCACCTTTTAACAGTCCTACAGTTGGGTTAGTGTGAGGAGATGAACTCTCTGTAAGGTCACTCACCTTTGTTTTCCTTACTTGGAAACATGAAAAACAGAGGGAAATAGCATTAAATAAAAATGTTGTTCAGTTTACAACAATCATATGATCTAGGTCAGAATACATTCCAAGATAGAAATCTCTTCATGTTTATAAAATTGCTATCTGAAACTCTTGAAAGCATTATTCTCTTCAAACATTTTAAACAAAAATTTGCCTTTTGATTGGAACTGTGTGTTTCATTATAGAGATGGAACATGATGTTCTGGCTTACATATTCTCTGCAGAAGGAAGTCCTTTTTTGTACTGAATTTTTAGCATATAGTAAAGATCCAGATTGTAAAAAAATTAATTTCAGGCATGACAGACTGGAAGTATATATTGAACAGATCTGGGAACAGAAATGATGCAAATGCCTCTCTCCCAGCTCTGAGAATTATGTAATGGACTAGAATATCAGGGTAGGCTTTTTCTTGAGTGAAACATGGGCTCTCAGTCAAAGCCTAGGACAGAAAATGGCTTTCAGAAAGCAAAAAATATAAGACTGTTCCCCAAAAACGGTAGTTTATGGAATTTACTCTTGACAGTCTATTGCAGTTATGAATCAGGATAGAAATATGTACTTTAAATATTAGTGATAGTTACAGAGAAAGGAAAATACTATTTCTCCTGAATAAGCAAGAGGAGAAAAAGAAATTTACTTATTAAAGAAAGACAACCAATGGCACATTAACAGTTAGAGATAAAAACCAATTATTGCTTTAACTCTTTAGTTTATTAACATGTTTAAATTATTGCACAGTTTGCTCCCAATGATGATGGTTACATTTGCATTGATTTATATACTATTCAATAGTTTTATCAGTGCAAATAAGAATGCTGATAAACAAAAGACTATCAGAAATATTTGGAAGATTTACACTTTCCTATCTTTAAACTATTTTCAGTGTGATACCTGTATACAGTGCAAATGAATTAGCTAGATACTTGCTAATGTGAAGTTTTAACATTGTATTTTCAGTTAAGACATATACATGCACTTAAGTGTATGTATGTGTAGTCTTTGGAAAACAGTAATTTTAATATATGAATTAATGAGTTTGTTTGTATCTGTAAACATGTAGTTAGCATTAGGAATCATCCTAAAAAAAAAAACATTATGGCTACCAGCGCTTGGCTGAATGCATATTCAATAGTAAGGTTCAGTTAAACCAGTCCACTTTTAAATTAGGTACAAATTCAGTTCAATATAATGCAACTCAACAAATGTTTTTATAAAAGCATTTTGGGTGTATTTATTTTTCCTCAAAGATTTTACAGAGAAAAGAAGAATAAAAGAAGCATATCTTAAAAAGATTTTTTAAAAAGATATATCGCATTATTCAAAAAGCAAAATGCTGTGAGAACTTGCAAGGACCATAAAGTCTGAAGCAGCACTAAGGATTTAGTGGTAGGGATGGCTTTTGTAATGGTACTATTGGGAAAGCTAAGTGAGTGTCAGAGTCTACACTTATTAAACCATTCATAAAGAATCCAGTAGCAATATGAGCTCTCATTGGCACAGTAAGCAGATGGGTAAGATTGTGTACAGCAGAAAGCACTGACTTAGCTGTGCCAGCACTCCAGAGACTAGGAGGACCAACGGTTTCTCTCTGATTAGAGAAGTCAAAACAGGGTTTTTACTTCTATCGTAATCAATAAGCAAACATATTCTTTTAATCTATCTATTCCTGCTTTTGGATTCTATGACTATGAAGTAGTTGATATCTACTTTGGTAAATGTCAAAAAAGAGGCATCCCACAAATATATCTGTGTGTCGTGTCCACTGTTGTGTGTACACTTCAGGGTTTCAAGAAATCTCTAAACTTCCAAAGCTCATTCTGTTGCAATGTCTCTTCAAGATAGTTCACTGATGAAATTTTATGACACATAATCTCCAACTTAGAGATTTCAAATTGATCAAAGTACAAGATTTGTGCTATGGAAAAATAAAGTTAAAGATAAAAATATAAATAAACAGAAATTTGAGATATTGGTAAATAGAGGGGAAAGATAATATTTAATTAGCTAGATTGCTTCTATGATCTATTTAAATATTTTCAATATTTTATAATACAAATATATTTTTAAATTTTGAAATCAAAGTAAAACATTCTTTAAAGTACCATTGTTTCCTGACCCATTATAGAGTTTCCTAAATACTTTGCTCACCAGTAATATTTTTATTTCTCTAAAAAAATTATAAAAAGTAATATCTTTATTTTTCTTTAAAATATATCCAAAACCATATCCTTATTTCCATGTAAACATTTTACAGTTTTAGGATGCTTTTTTACTCCTACAATTCTCTCGTCTCAAATGTCCTAATTAATAGTAGGATGCTACTTAATGGTGATACTTTCACATCTGTTCTTGAATCACTTATGAAGTTTCTTTCCCTAGTAGTAACATTTCTTCTCATTCTCCTGTCTCACTGTTTCCCTCTGTCCTCCTTCCTCCCAGAAGTCTCTTTGGGGAAAACAGTGATCTTATCTATGGGTCTCTTGTGTGTGTCCCACAGGCCCTGGCCTACGCACTTCCCATCTCTGGCCTGCCCACCTTTCAGGAACCCTGCAAAAGAAGCACCATCAACAGTATGAGGTGAGCAAAGTAAGCTGCAGCATAGGCCTTAGTGCACAGCATGAGTCAGTTCCCATGAAGCACATTTCCATGCACTGTTACCTCTGTCTTTTCCAGATGCATATAAGCCACTGGGTATTATTTGTGTCCTCACAACTATGTGTACACATTTGAATGTGTACATATGTGTGTGTGTGTGTGTGTGTGTGTGTGTGGAGATACCATGCTCCTACTGATTTATCTAAAATTACAGATGTAAATTTTACATCTCCTTGGACAATGGTTTGTAAAGTGATTAAAGGAAATGGAAGAATTTTATTCATACATTGTTGATTTTCCATAGAGTCCTTGAAGTTCTTCATTTAATAACATAACTGACAAATAGTACTTAACAAATTTTGCTTAGTGACTGACCAACCATCTCCAGGTTTATATGTGAACCTTCTGAAGACTTAATGCCTTCCATCCTTATATTTTCACCCATTCAAGGACATATGACTGCAATTAACCAGTATAAATTTTTCTATTAATTTAATTTCCCCCACTTTTGAATTTTAAGAAAATGTGCCTATTATTAAAATATAATGTGCTCTGAAGGTGTCAAATTTGGCTTTGTCTAACCAAAAAAAATGATAATGAATTAGTAATTTCATCACAAATAAACTTTTATAGTAGGAAAAATAAGAAAGAAATGTCTTTGGGGATCTTGTTTTTCATTTGATACTAATGAGATTTTTTTTTAAAAAAATGTGAAGTTTAAAGCTCATAATGTTTTGGCTTTAACAGCGCTAAATGATAATCCAATGTGACATACATTTCCTATAGCAATAAAATTTTGGCAGATAAACTCCCCAATGAGAAACAACTATTTCCATGCTTAGATGGATTTTGTGGTAGAATGCAAGTAGAAAAAAAAAACAAAATTTTTGAAAAAAATACTTGACAGTGTCATGAATCCCCTTTCAATGTTTACTGAAAGTGCTGGAACCCATAGAGAGTGGAAACATGCAGGACAGGTTATACAATGCATCAGGGGTTCCTCCCTGTTCTTGGAAGCTCGAAAAAAATCACTGATTGCTATTTACATTGAAATTCATTCCTAAAAATCTTGCATCCCTCCTCTTCATTATGCAATGCAGTCTTGGACCTGGGCGTGTAGAAATGTGGAAACTGTAACACTTTGACACACCATGTAAATGAGGTATCACTGTAACATGCTATTTAAATGAAGTTTGGAACAAACATTCAGTAGGAAGTTTGGAAAACTTATAACGAGATTACCTCATAACTTTTTTTATAAGTGTATGCTTGTATTTCCCCCCAGCCATCATTTAATTCCAACAAGAAGGTACAGTGTGCCAGCCTCGCTCTCCAGCCGCAAAGCTGCGCATTGTCTTATTGCAGCAATTAGTCGGCGGCTGAGCCCGGTGTTTGAGAGGCTCCCTATTGCCTTTGGATAATATTTGACTCCAGGCGTCTTTGTCTTTCTGGTGGAGATATTGAAATGCGAATTATCAGTCTGGATCAACAAGCTATTTTCCATTATCGGTTCTGAAGTGAGGCTAGTTTGGGTTGGGTGTGAAAGTGTCCAAACTGTCTGTCCAGTTTCCTCTTTTTAAAATGTCATGCTCATGATTGGTTGGGAGACCTAGAAAACTGGAAGTTTATCACAAGTTGCAAAAATGGCTCAATTTTAAAGTTTATTTCTTCCTAAAATGAAGTAAGTTTATTATAAATAACATGATTGGATGCAGTTAGGGATACAACTTGAAAAAAAGAGGGAAATGAAAGCCCCTTGTTCTTAGGATATTATCATTTGAAACTGCTCCGGTTGTAGGAACTTACATTTGTTTCCCTTAGAGACAAAAAAAAATCACAAACGAAGGAAAGAGAGGTAATTAAGGTAATTAAAAATTCAAACTTAATATAAACCTCTGTCAGAAAGAGGCTAGATATAAGAATATATGTTTATTAAAATTAAATTACAGCTTCATCCTCTAACAGTAAAGAGCTACAAACAAGTGGAGACGGTAGCATTCACTTTGCAATGGCCGCAGCTTTTGAAATCCAGTCATGTCTCCCATATTTTCAATTTTTGCCTGTTACTTTCTCCAAATTCTTCATACTGTGAATAGGTGTTTCATGTGAAATTTCTTTTACAAGGGAGAAGGAAAAAGAAAAACAACTAATGGAAAAATGTTCCACCAGGCTCAACACTGACTAGCAAAGATCTATGCACTGGAGAATCTGGCCGGCAAGCCGAGCCAGCCTCCCTTCAAGAAAAGCCAAGGCATCTCTGAAACTATTTCAGTCACTGTGCTGGCTCTCTAAATAGCCTTCTGAAGAATTTCCCAAGGAGATTTCTTCCCAGGGCACTTGGGAAAGGTTCCCTCTATTGGGTGGGCTTTGAGGAAAGAGTGGATGAAAGGCTCCGGTAGGTCAGGTTACTAAAGATAGCCTGCCACTCTAAACTTCAATTCTGACAAGGGAAAAACAAGAAACAAAAACAGCCTGATGAAATGCCAGTGCTTTCCGAAGTGCTGGAAGAGGTTTCCAAATTGAAGTCTGGCTAATCTAACACCAGTGCAACTCTACACGGGATTATAGAAAACTAAAGTTAGTCAACTGTTGATTTCTAACATTTTCAATTCTGAAACGGTGTCTCAAAACAATGCCCTACGTCTTTTGAAGCTGTAACCTTATTTATATGGAAAGAGGAATAAAAAGCACATTATGTGTTGAGAACTGCTAGCCATTTCTAATGGAGGATACAGCTTGTCAGTTTTACTGCCATTTCTGGGAGAAAGGCAATAGAATTTGTGTATACTCCCTGCCTGGACTTTTGCTAGTTTCCTGCAGAACAGCCTGAAGGAAAGTGGAAGGTGCTGACTTAAAGTATTATATTGTGTTCTGTCCTATCTGCCCGGACTCTCTGGGAGACCTGCTCTTTTCTGAAACAGAAAGGAAGTGGATCTAAAGGCGAGGAGAGATGGCAAAAGGGGACAGGAAGAGTGGAGGGAGGGGAAAGCTGTTGTTGGGACATATTTTATGGGAGAAGGATATGTTTTAATTAAAAAATATATCATTCCAAAAAAAATAAAGCCACAGTGCATGCAGCTAGAAGTTACACTATGTCAATGGAGTTTATCAGAGACCCATTTGATTTCTGACACTTATCACTTGAAAGGCACAAATTTAATTGAGTTCTTGTTTTAAAATTTGCTTCTTGTTTTAAAATTTATTTAAGGCTCAAATACATTTTTACAAAAATTCTCCTTCAGCAACATCAACTAAGCCTAGATATTGGTGGTTAATCTCTTAAATTTTATTTCCCTTTGTACAACCTCTGGCCAAATAGATAACAATAGATTGCCAGAATTTGTTGTTTTGTTTGTGTGCATTTGTTCTAAATTATTAATGCTTTTATATTAGGTAATTGCTATTTTCAAATATAAAAAAATGTATCTCTCATCGCTGTCTGCTGATTTCTAAATAGATGTAAACATAAGTACTAAACGCTGAAAAGATTTTACTCTGGAGACTTTAAAATTGCAACTTGCTATCTTAGGCCAACAATGATCACATTTTAATTCTTCTTTTGAGATTAAAAATCATTTATGTCTATATATGTGTCCTCAATATATCCTCTTTCATTTGTGCTTTTTTTTTTGAAAATGGTCATTTATATCTAAGAGATGCATCTCAAGTTATCCTCAGCAGTTCTTAGAGTTTCATTGATTGATTACAGATTACAGATTCAGTGGTAGTGCTTTCCAATTCTATAATGATTTCACCTTATTTGTAAAAGTAAAGCATTTTACTTCTGAGTTATAAGTTCTTTATACACTCTCTTGTCTCTGTAGACTAGAAAGACATTGCATTATAACTTACATCCACTTGATTAAATTGAATTGTTTCATAAAATCATCTCATACATTTAACATATTTGATAAGTTCTAAAAACCTTTAAGCAAGCAAAGAAAAGCCAAGCACGGAGAATCATGTAGCACGGATTCATTTCTAACAGCTCAGTGAAATTTGTTCTTCCAGTGATATTTAAAATTAGAGGAATATTATATTACCTCTAGAAATGTATCTTTTGATAAATTTTAATTAATTAAATCATTAACATTTCATCCTCCACAATAAGCTAATGCTGTGGAAGATGAGAATTAATTAAGATATAAGACCTTTAGATATCTTAAGTTTTATGAATTTTACTTGAAGATAATCAGATGAAAGGCATAGATTTTAATAGCTGCTAGCATTCTATATTTTGAAATTCATTCAAAGGAAGGATTAAAAGTCCTACATGTAACGTGGAACTCAGTACTTCCATGGTGCTTTGCTATAAATTGAAATATAGGAATGGAAGTTTGTAATTTTAATACTAATCATATACAACAGAAAAACATAAATGGAACTAGTTGGAATTTAAATGAATGTACTCATTTGAAATTAAATTCAATAGCAAATGTAATTAAAGTTACTATAATGGAAAATAAGCCAATGTGATAAGCAAATAGTTGAAGCCCTTATGACATTAAAAATTCATAAATCAGTGTGAAGACAGCAATACCACAGAAAATAAAGAAATCAAGAAGTTAACGAAGAAAAGCAACACACATACAAATTGCATATAAATACATGATTTTTGTGAACACACTAAAACATAAATAAAGAGAATATGTGAAGCAAATGTCTCTAACTGGAGAGACAGGGAAAGAATAGAAGATACTTTAAATGTATCCCAACATAATACTATGAAATTACATATATTAATAATTGAAGCTAAAACCAAATTACTAATGATTATCAACTTTTGATGGCAAGTTCAAGATACTTCAACCTTTCTATTTTCAGATCTTTTTTATAATCCTCATTTTTAAAATAATAATCACAAAATTTACAAATGATGCATTAAAAATAGCCAATAATAAATATAATGACACTGCAGAATTTATCAACATTGCAACTAATCAAATAATGCAATTAAAAGCAGAATTAAATTAAACATTCACAGTGGAAAATTTTAAATGAAGTGCACTCAGTGCTGCCAGGCTAGGATGACAGTGCTGCACCTATCCAATGCTGGTAATTTAAACTTGTTAAACTTTCTGAAAAGCCATTTGGCAGTAGATATAAAGAACACAAAGTACTCAACTCATTTTAATGGAGCAATTTCATTGTTGGAAATATAGCCTAAAGACGAAAGAAATTTGATAAAATGTAACCACTCGTGCATTTATCTGTGCAACAAGTATTAACAATCTTTACTATGTTCATAGTAGCCATTAAGCATGTAACAGGCAAAAACGTGGGTGTGAATGTGTGTGTGTATCTGCAATTTATCACAGATTATTATTGATGTGGGATTCCCCTCTTATGCTGCAAATATGCTTCATTGCCATTGGTCAATAAAGAAGCTGCTTTCAGCGGATGGCTTAACAGAGTAAAGTTGGCAGGTAATCCAAATAGAGATGTAGAGAGAAAGGTGGAGTCAATGAGAAGACATGTAGTCACCCACAGGAGACAGATGCACCAGAATCTTGCCAGCAAGCCACAGCCACATGGCGATACACAGATTAGTAAAAACGGGTTAATTTAAGATATAAGAGTTAGCCAGAAATGTGCTTAAGCTATTGGCCAAACAGTATTGCAATTAATACAGATTTCTGTATGATATTTTCGGGAGTCTAGGTGGCCAGAAAACGAACAAGCAGTCTCAGCCTACAAATTGGTGCCAACGTGGTGAACTAAATCCACTTAAAAACCTGAGAGCACTTGAAAAGGAATTCTGGATGCATGAAAAAACAGAGCTTAATGCAACTTCTTGCTCTGTTTGCTGTTGGAAAGCAGAGACATGGCTCCTTTAAGAGGTTTCCTGACTCAACTTCAGTGGCTAGAACTGTGAGGCTTCTTTAAGGAAAGGTTTCCTGGTTTGTGCTAATTACAGGACAGCTCTGGCTCTTTGTGGGGGTTGATGCCCAACATTTCAGGTCTGGATGCTTATGTGCCCTCTCAGGGTCCAGAGGAAAGTAGCTGAGACCTTGCCCATGGCTCAGCACTCCATGCCTGGGCAGGTGGCAGGATCAGGTCTGCTAGTTTCCAGGCAGGACAGCATGGCTGATTGCTGCCAGCATACATAGAGATATGCCCAGTCCCCGCAGTGCACTGTATGTCAGATTTTACTTAGATTAAAAGGTTTTATACGCTGCACAGTGTTATCCAGCATTTAGGTGGTGATGATGGCTCCCACCTGGCAGTCCCAGAGTCGGTGGTGAACTACCTCCACCACACTGAAAACCTGAGATAGGTGGAGCCAGCATCTAGGGCCCCTGCAACCAAGCTGCTTACATTCTTAAAAGTGATCCTGGTCAAAAAAATAACTACAGATATGTATGCAATTCAGACAAATACAAATGGAAAAGATAGCTAAATGGATCACAGTGTTGGATAAATGTACATAGGCTTGAGAGAGTGAGAAGAAAAAGAATATAGACACTTATAAAAGGAAGTAAATTGTTATAAAAAAACAAAGTGTTTAAAGAGAAAGAGTAAGACAGTTGTAGATAAAAGGCATAAAGAAAATTAAACCACATAAAGATGGAATATACACAGAGAGTCTGGATTATATATACTGTTGTGTTTTCTTAAATTATTTGAGTGTGAAGGAGCTAAGTACAGAAAGACATTTCACTGTACGGGCTGCTAAGCTAAATCAACATATATATTTTGAAGGTATTTTAACTTCAAAATTTGGGTCTAAGGATTTGTTGCTTTGGAAAAGAGGTTCTGCTTTTGTTTCCACAGAAGATGAGGATCCCATAGATTCCTTTCAGACTAATGTGGTTTTGATGGACCAAGATCCCCCAAAAGGTCACTGTAAATACCCTAAAAAATTACTTCACCCAACAAAAAGCAGGAAACAGTTTGGAGTGAACTGTGTTCAAATTCCCAAATATTGTTTATAAATATTTGTTTACATTTAAAGGGGAATATGATTTAGAGATTTGCATTGGTATGTATCTTGGTTTATTGATACAAATTTAAGGTTAATTTTGTTATATGTATATTTCTGCTCTTGATTAAGGTATTGTGTTTGTGCAGCTCATTTAAAAATGTAATGTATAGTTGAGAAATAATATATAGCCACCTATAATAGTCAAACTTGTAGTCATGTTAGTTAGGTTTTCTAGATATATAGAGATATATTTCAGTTAAATAGATAATCTTCAATCCTTTCAAAGACCTTAAAATGTTTTAAGAACTTAAAACTTTTCATGACAGTGAGACACATCTGACCCTGGCAGTACCAATTTACTTCAACAAAATGATGGTCATCGAAGAGGCTCCTTATGGAGTTTGCTAGCAATTTGGGAAAGAAACTGCTCTTACCTGGACTGCTTGATATTCTGCTGTTTGAACTAGAAATGCAGGACCTACAGAAAAATGAATGTTTAACTTGCATAAAAGTGACAGTCCCCCAGGGTTCCTGCTTCGTGAAAGAACAAAAAGAATCTGCTAGATATTCTGCAGGACATAGAAGAAAATGACTGACAAACTGTCAAAATAGGCAGAACTGTCTTTGAAAATTCCTGCTTCATGGCAAAGAATGCCACATACTATGGCTAGTAGGCTGAAGATGGATGCTCCAATAATACAGAAGAATGTTCGGTGACCAGGCAGTGAGATGTCTCTGTCAATCTAGAGTTTTTGAAGTTGCTTACAATGCACTTCCTGTTAACTTAGGTAATATTATATCCTTCTGGAGTCTTTGATAATGTTGAAGAATAGATAGATATAGTTATAGTTTTCCTTAGTTATGGTAAAAGATAACGTAGATATAAAAATTGTAACAGTAATTCTTGTTTGATACCTGTTTTTTATATGCAATTTTACTACTTTTAAAGCTAAAACCATTATTTTTATTTAGACAGAAAAGGGGGGGTGATGTGGGATTCCCCTCTGTATGTTACAAATGTGCTTTATTGCTATTATTGTTTTTTAGGATGTTGGAGGAACTCTTGCATTGCTACCTACCCATCTTTTCCTTCAAATGAGGCCAGCAGTGTCTTGGCTTCTTGGTCCAATCCTTGCTGTGGCTGTCTCTTAGGTCCACTCAGTATTGGAGCAGGCTCTTAGGTGTACTCATTATTGGCACAGGCTGTGTTTAGCAGGGTTCCACAGAGCTCACAGAAAATGGCAGATTGGTGGCAGGGTGGATTGAGGCCTAGCAGGGAAGCTCCCTGCTGGCAGCTCCTATGTCCCCAAAATTTGGGTGCAGGATATATGGCAGGGTTCCATGGAGCTCTCAGGGAATCCCACATTTATTAAACAAATAAATGTGTTATTTTTGGAAGACTTCTACTATGGTTTATTTATATTATCGCATTTAAACATATGATGTTGTATCTTATTTTCTTATTCCATTGCAAAAATATTATAGTGTTAGTGGTTCAGTTGAACACAAGTTTCTCATCACAATTCTGAAGGTTTGACATTCAAAACTCAAAGAATTTCTTCTGTGTGCTTGAACATACAGAATAGCTTTTGGGTGGTATTTCTTAGTTCCATTTATTCATCTTCACTGTCCATAATATCAAGCTGAGTCCTCCTCATACTACCCAATTTTTTGTTGTTTCTAATGTAATGCCTTAGCCATTGTACTTATTCTTGGCCTACCTAAATATTTGTACAAATCTCCATCTCAATGCAAACAGGTTAGTACACTCAGTCCCAGCTTCAATCTTCACTCTTCCTTTATGATGAATCGTAATATGTCTATGTTGTAGAGATTAGTGTGTGAACATTTTTTCAAGTTTTAAAGGTTAGATTCTACAATCAATAGGTGAAATTTTTTGTTGCTTTTCCCAAAGATCATATAATTACTTGGTAACAAATCTGGTATTCAGTCAAAGCTCAGCAACTAAGATTTGAGACCTAAATTATGTTACAATTTGTAATTGTATCACTGTTATAAAATTATGGCTAACAAAAATAGAGACTGTCAAAACCAAAAATAATAATGAAAATGTATGGAAATCCTCAACAACATTTATGATGAGTTTATGGATTTTTTTTATTTTACTTTGGACAGTTTTCTAATTCCCCCATTTTCTTCAATGAATATCATCCTGAATTGTTTTCCTCTCATCTTGCTTTACCAGAGCACCATTTTTCATAATAAATGTACCCTCTCCAAGGTTCTAGATACTAGTTTGTTACAAATATTCTGGAAGGTAGATGCAAAACATTGGTACTTCACTCATGGTCACTACCAGGCAGAAGCAATGAGAAGAAGTAATAGCATTACAGGTACCACCTGATTTGTCCTCGAATTTTAATATAGATACAATCTTACTGGTAACTCTACCACTCAATAGATGATCCATTAATATCATCAATCTCTTGTTACAAACTCTCAGAGAAGATATCAGCCAACTACCCTTGCACTTATATATTTACATTGATTCTTAACTCATATTGTTTACTTAGCCTTTAGATTTCTAGTCAGGTTCCAACCCCTGTTGGTAAGAGCTGACTGGATGCTGTCTCTGGAAATGACATGCCTCTTCTTGAATTCATAGTTCTTTTCATGATAATGCAAGTTCTAATTTCTAATATAAATTCACTAGAAAAAAGTCTAATTTTTTGTTTGCTTGATTAAATCCTGATGTGTGTAATGACTAGAGATAGACTGGAGTTGTACTGCCATAGATTCTGTAAATATTCAGTGGTCAGTTTGAAATTGTGAGAGGAGGAGGAGGAGAAGACAGCAAAAAGAAAAGTACTTGCAAAGACATGAACTGATTATGGGGAAACAAAGAAACATCAAGGCACAGGCTATGTATTAGAAGAATTATCATTCTTATATTTGGCAATGTGATAATTAAAAATAAATAAAAGGTAGATAACTCTTTATCTGAAGTAAATGTTGAAAATACCAACTCGGTTCTTCTAACTTCATATGACAAAATATAAGGAAAGAGAGATAAAGTTATGAAGATGTGTTTTAATTTTAAACACAACTTTGATCAAGGACAGTGATACTATGGTTACATCTCAGAATAAGATCTCACCTCAGAGTAATGTTGAAATTTGGAAAACTACTGGGCAAATTGTAGAACACAAATTTAATCATATATTTCTCTTTTCTATTTTGTTGAAAATAGTTTTCTTTTTAATACAGTATATTTTGATTATGGTTTCCCTCCCCCAGCTCTTCCTAGTTTCTGGCCACCTGCTCTCACATGCAGATTCATACACTTTCTATCACTCATTAGAAACAAACACAGGTGACAGCGCATGCTGATCAGTATAATGATATTTTCTTTGTGTTTTAACAAAAAAGCTTGCCTGAAGATCAGAGTGCAGAGCTAAGCCACTAGAGGACATGTAGTGGTGGCACACAGCTTTAATCCCAGGACTTGGGAAAAAGAGGCAGATGGATGCCTGTTAGTTCAAGGCCACCCTGAGCTACATGAAATTAATCAAGTAAAAAAGAGAAACAGAGCTCATACAAAGGTGACCCTAGCACTTGGGATTGCACGCCTTTAATCCCAACACTCTCATGAGCTGTACATTGAAGGCCATTTGTTTTGTCCCACATCCTGATGACAACCACTGGGTCTCACCACGCTTATTTATTTGTGCTTAGAGGGAAGCGTGAGAAGTAAGAAAGAAATAGACAAGAGACAAATGATAAAATTTAGAGGACACCTAGTAAATACTGATAATGATCTGATCAGAGAATTCTCAACAGAAGACGTTTGAATGGCCAAAAGATACTTAAGGTCATGTTCAACTTCCTTAGCCATTAGGGAAATGCAAATCAAAACAATGTTGAGATACCATCGTACACCTGTCAGAATGGCTAAAATCAAAAACACCAATGATTGCCTATGCTGGAGAGGATGTAGAGTAAGGGGAACTCTCGTCCATTGCTGGTGGGAATGCAAATTTGTGCAACCTCTTTGGAAATCAATGTAGCAGTTTCTCAGGAAATTGGGAATCAACCTACCTCAGGATCCAGCAATACCACTCTTGGGAATATACCCAAAAGAAGTCCAATCATACTACAAAAGCATTTGTACAACTATATTCATAGCAGCAATATGTAATATCCAGAACCTGGAAACAACCTAGGTGCCCCTAAATGGAAGAATGGATCAAGAAAGTGTGGAATATATACACATTAGAATACTACTCAGCGGTAAAAAACAACGACTTCTAGAATTTTGCATGAAAATGGATGGAAATAGAAAACGCTATCCTGAGTGACGTAACCCAAACCCAAAAAGACGATTATGGTATGTACTCACTCATTAGTGGACCCTAGCCATAAAACAAAGGACACTAAGCACTTAGCTCACAAGCCCAGAGAAGCCGAATAACTAGGTGAACCCAAAGAAAGCCTATAGCACACAAGCCCAGAGAAGCCAAATAACAAGGTAAACCCAAAGAAAAACATATATAGATCCTCCTGAAAATTGGAAGCAAATAAGATTGCCAGGCAAAAGTTGGAAGCACGGGGTAAGGGATAGAAGTAGAGGTAGGGAGGGTGGAGGAAGGGGAGAGGGGGAAGGAGAAGGGAGAAGGAGAGGACTGGGGAGAGCTTGGGGGAGTGGGAGGGTGGAGATGGAGGAAAGAGGGATATTGGAGAAGGGAATAAGATAACTACATCAAGGGAGTCCTTTTAGGTCTGGCAAGATACTTGGCTCTAGAGGGGATATCAGGTGTCCACGGGGATGTCCCCAGCTAGGTACTTGGGCAGCAGAGGAGAGGGTGCCTGATCTAGACTTGTCCCATAGTCACATTGATGAATATCTTGATCACCACCATAGAAATTGCGTCCAATGGATGGAGATAGAGACAGAGACCCACATTCACATCAGAGCAATGGACTGAGCTCCCAAGGTCCAGTCGAAGAGCAGAAGGTGGGAGAAGATGAGCAAGGAAGTTAGGACCGTGAGGGGCTGGTCCACTCACTGAGACAGTGTGCCTGAACTAATGGGAGCTCACCAAATCCAGCTGGACTGGGACTGAACAAGCATATGATTAAACCTGACTCTCTGAATGGAGCTGCCAATAGGGGCAGACTGAGAAGCCATCAACAATGACACTAGGACCTATATCTTCTGCATGTATTATCTTTTTGGGAACCTAGTCTATTTGGATGCAGACCTTCCTAGGCTGGGATGGAGGGAGGAGGGCCTTGAACTTCCCACAGGGCAGGGTACCATGCCCTCTTTTAAGGAAGCAGGGGGAGGGAGAAGAGGTGGGGAGAGCGGGAGAGGTCTGGGAGAAGGGGAGGAAATGTAAATTTTTTTAATGGAAAAAAATAAAAGAATATGGAAAAAAAGTTTAGAGGACACCTAGTAAGTACTGATATTTGCCTCTTGTTTATTTCTTATAGACTTTATATACTCCAATTCAAAGAGGAGGGAGGAGACAAGAGGCTTCTTCACCAAGATACAAAGAACGAATTAATTACCTTCTTAATACCCAAAGCAATGAGTAACTACACCCTAGATCAAAACATCCTGTTAGTAACAATACCTTCGGTGAAACCTCCTGTCATATAACCCTGAAGGAGCAAAATTAGGTCTGAACTCTTGGATCTTTAGTCAAGGAAAAATGAATCCATGCTGTGGGCGCCCACAAGCACTAGGCAGGTGGAAACAGGAGTGATACAGCTGGGCTGAGAGAGGAACATAAGGCAGGAAGACACAGTCTGAGAAGCAGTCAGTCAGAACATCAGTCTGTCACAGTCAGTAGAAGGAGGCAGTTTAAGGACTCTATCACCTCTTTGGTCTGAACATTGGCAGAGGTAAGAACTCTAGTAGCTGACTGCTCTACTTCTCTGATCTCTTGACTTCCACCCAATATCTGATTCCAGGTTTTTATTATTAAGACCAATTAGAATTTGTGATACAAGTGAGGATGTAAAAAAAGAATAACACTCCTCCTTTGCTGTGGAATAATCTCTTTGTTCATTGTAAAGATTTGTCTCTGTGATTGGTTTAATAAGCTGATTGACCAATACCTGGAAAGGATAATTTAGGCAGGAGAACAAGACTAAGCACACTGGAAAGAAGAAATGTGGAGTAAAGGGAGTCATCATGTATCCAGAGGGAGCAAGACATGCTGGAGGAGAAGTAAAGCCATGTGCCATGTGGCAATACATAGATAAATAGAAATTGATTGATTTAAGTTATAAGAGCTAGATAGTAATAAGCCTGAGATGTTGACCAAGCATTATAATTAATAAATAATAATTAATAATCATATGATTATTTTGGAGCCAGTGACCTGACTAAAACTCTGCCTGAAAATAACACCCAATGTTGGGCTGCAATTTTTACATAAAACCAAATAAAGCTTTGAAATGTTTCTAAACAAACAAAAATGGAGCCTAATGTGACATCCTAATCTCATGTCTCCCATGTTGACTATGGTACATAGACATGTATTGCAGCAGCTGCCTGTAGGCTTGAGCTCCCAACATGAGCACTGCCAGAGCAAGTTTTGCCAGAAAGTCATGAACTAAGTTGCATAGTAGGTTTAAATTTTGCTCATGCAGATTAAAAAGGATACAAATACACAATAAAGACAAATCCAGATTTAAAAAATCTTGAAATGGGTTACAGTGTGATTAAAAATGTATGTAGACTTGAGAGAGGAAAGAGAATTATATATACAGTCATAGAAAAATATAGTTTAAGAATAATAAAGTCTTTAAAGAAAAAATAAAGTAGTATGTTGTAGGAGAGAGAAGAGGGCCTGCTTTTTGTCCTGGCTGCCCTGCTAGCTTACACCCATAATAATCATATGGAAACTGCATTCATTTTAACATTGCCTGGCCCATTAGCTCTAATTTCTTATTGGCTAATTCCTACATATTAATTTAACTCATTTCTGTTAATCTGGATATCACCACAAGGTTGTGGCTTACTGGGAAAGATTCAGCATGTCTGACCTGGCAGCTCCATGGTGGCTCTCTCACTCTGCTTTCTTCCTCCCAGAATTCAGTTCTGTCTTCTCTGCCTACCTAAGTTCTGCCCTATCAGGCCCAAAGAACTTTCTTTATTAACCAATGAAAGCAACACAAATGCAGAAGGACCTCCTACACCATTGTCCCTTTTCTGTTTAAACAAAACGAAAGGCTTTCACTTTAACATAGTATATTACATATAACAAAACAGTTATCAAGCAAGAATTACAGTTACAATATGTATATCTACTTTATCTCTTATCATAACTAAGGAAAATTATAACTATAAATTCTTCAACTCCATCAAAGACTCCAGAAGGATATAATATTACCTAAGTAAACAGGAAGTGCATTGTAAGCATCTTCCAAAACTCTAGAATTGACAGAGACATCTCGATGCCTGGACAGTAACCCAAAGTTCCTCTGTACCATTGGGGTATTCATCTTCAGCCTATAGGACCATAGTATCCAGCAGACTTTTCCATGAAGCAGAAAATTTCAAAGACAGTTCAGTCACTTTTGTCAGTCTCCTGCAGAATGCCTCACATACTCTTTTATGATTCAGGAACCCCAAAGGATCATCTCACCTTTTGGCAAGTTCAGCAGTCATCTCTCTGTGGGTTCTTCATGTCCAGTTTATGCAATAGTCCAGGCAAGAGCCGTTTCTTGCCCAAATAGCTAACCAACTTCATATGGATCCTCTTCAATACCCATATTCCTCAGGAAGTAGCTTTCTGCTGCCAAGAGCAGATGTATCTCATTGTCATGAAAAATCCTAAGTTATTAAAAGAGTTTAAATGCCATATTCTGTAGTCTTTGAAAGATATGAAGAATGCCTATCCATTTGAAATATATCTATGCACATCTAGAAAAATCTAACTAACATGACTACAAACTTGACTATTATATCTGATTATCTATTAACCTATATTTCTTAATTATACATTACATTTTTAAATGAGCTACACAATCAAATACCTTAATCAAGATCAGAAATACATATACATATAACAAAATTGACCTTAAACTTTTATCAATTAATCAAGATTTATACCAATGTAAATTATTTATATCTATATCATATCTCCCTTTAAATGTAAAAGAACATTTATAAACAATATTTGGGAATATGGACATAGTATTTTCTCTCCAAACTGCTTTGTACTATATGGGGGTGCAGGTAATCAGGTCTTTCATGGTGTATACTGTATGCTAGGTTCATCTCAGTCAGCAGTTAGGTGAAGTAATTTTTTGAGGATGTTTATGGTGACCTTTCAGGAGTGCATGGTCTATCATACCATATTGGTCTAGAAGGAATCCACAAGGTCTCATCCTCTGTGAAAACAAAAGAAGAACCTCTTTTCCAAAGCATCATATCCTTAGACCCAAATACTGAAGTCATAATACTTTTATAATATACGTGGTAGATTAGCTTAGCAGTCTCTCTGTACTTAGCTCCTTCACAGTCAAAAAATTTAAAGAAAACACAATAATATACAGAATCCAGACTCTCTTTGAATTTCCATTTTTACATGGCTTATTTTTACTCTATCACTTTATTCTGTCTCTTTAAAGACACTTTAACTCTGATAATGAACATGCAGCACATAAACTCTTTTGATCTGAGTTACAGCCAAATCTGCCACATAGAGGACTCTACAGCCTGGAAACATCTCTGTGTATGGCTGTGGGAATCTGCCATGCTCTCCCACCTGCCCAAGCCTAGTAGAACTGATCCTGCTGTCTGCCCAGGTAGGAAGAGCCAAGCCATGGGCATGATCTCAGATATTTTCCTCCCAACTCAGAGTGGGCACAGAAACACCCAGATCCACAAATGCTCTGTAGTGGGAATTTGCATGGGCGGCACAGCCCAAGAAGCTGTGTTTTAAAACTGAGCAGCTTTTTTCCTGCTGTGGCTGCTGAGTCAGAAAAATTTCTCTGTGGACCCTGCCAGCAAACAGCAAAAAACTGTGTTAAACTCTATATTTGCATCTAGCATTCCTTTTAAAGCCCTCTCAGGTTTTATGTGGAGTCAGTTTACTATGATGGAGCGCCAATCTGTTGTAGGAGAAAGGGGGAGCCTGCTCTTTGTCCCGGCTACCCCGCTAGCTTACACCCAAAATAATCACACAGAAACTGCATTCATTTTAACATTGCCTGGCCCATTAGCTATAACTTCTTATTGACTAATCTTACATCTTAATTTAACCCATTTCTGTTAATCTGTATATCACCATGAGGTTGTGGCTTACCGGGAAAGATTCAGCATGTCTGACCTAGCAGCTCCATGGCGGCTCTTTCACTCTGCTTTTTTCCTCCCAGAATTCAGTTCTGTCTTCTTCTCTGCCTACCTAAGTTCTGCCCTATAATGCCCAAAGCAGTTTCTTTATTAACCAATGAAAGTAACACAAATACAGAAGGACCTCCTAGACCAGCAGTATAAAGGGGGAAAACCATGTAAGGATGGGGAATACACTGAGAATCTGAATTCTATATGTTCCTGTGTTATTTTGTGATTTTATGATTGTGATGAAGGACTAATAGCCACAAGGATACACTGGATTTTAAAACTTTCTAAATTAAACTAACGTATGTATTTTAAAAATTTTTTACTTCAAAATGGAAGTGAAAAGATATACTAATTTGGGGAAGATGTAATGATTTATTTCTACAGAAGATGCCATGCTTTGGGTCCACTATAGGTTGCTATGTATCAGATTTGATTGAGGAAGACCCCCTGAAAATCCTGACTATAGACATAAAGAAATAAACCTAAAAATGTATAAAAGATATGTGATATATATTTTACCTGCTAAAACATAAGACAAAAAATCATCTTGGCCAACTTCTACACTATGCATAGTCTATTCTTGTATTAACACAGATATGTATATTGCCTTTAAAAGTTGATGTATTTTCAGAGCAATGGGACCAGACACCAATAAAAAGGCATTGCCCAGGTGATGCAACATCCAGAGAACATCTTCAAGGCTGCTAGTTGAGATGATTCACTCTCACAAAATACTTCAACCAAGACATAATAATGATAATGCTTTTCTCAAGGTTTCCCCATAGATTCCAACACACCCAGACAACAAGAAACAGTCTAGAGAAAACAGTATCCACAGTTCCAAAAGATGAGTAATGGATATTTGCCATCATTTAAGGGAAGATGGTTACAGTTGTTAAAATTGTTATTGGTCATAGTCAGGAAAAAAGCTAAACAAGAGTTAAATTTAAAAATCTCTTTCTCACGTAAAAATGGGGGGGATATGATATAGAAATCATATGTAAAAAAGGATAGATTTTTGAACCTACTTTAATCCAGAACACAACTATCAATCTCAGAATATTTTACAATGGTATGAATTTTGGTCTATTGATACAAATTTAAAGTTAATTTTGTTATACTGTATGGATGTTTCTACTCTTGTTTTGGGTATTATGCTTATGCTACTCACTTAAGATAACGTATTTGTTAATAATGGCAGACTAATAGTCATCTGCATTACTCAGACTTAAAGTCATGTTAGATATGTTTTTAAGGTCATAATCATATATATTTAGATAGATAGGTGGTCTTCAAACACTTCAAAAACCTACAAAATATGACATTTAATATGTTTAATAACTTAAGACTTTTCATGACAATGAAAAAGTCTTCTCCTGAAAATATCATCTATTTAAGAGATGATGTTGAGCAGTGATGGAACCCAATATGGAGTTTGGTTTATTTATCATAAAAGCTAGCCATTTAAAAAAAAAACTGTCCTTACCTCAATTGCTGACAGTATACTGTCAAAACTGGACCAGCAGGATGCAAAAAAGTTGACTGCAAAACTTTTCCATAAAAAAGGTAGGACAGTCTTTCAAAATTCCCTGCGTCTCAGAAACCTCTGTCAGATATACTAGGACTATAGGTCAAAGTTGGATGCTCCAATGTTACAGAAGAACTTTGGGTGATTGTACAAGCAGCCAAATGTATCTGTTGTTAGATAACATTACACCCTTCTGAGGTCTTTGTTGGAGTTAAAGACTAAATAATTAGACTTAAAGTTTTCCTTAGCTATGATAAAAGGTCAATTAGGTATAAAACATTATACTCACAATGATAAGGTAAATAATAGAATATTTTCTCTAATTTTGCAAAATACTAGTGGACTGAGTATTATAACTGTAATTCTTACCTGTTGACCATTAAAGTTAAAACCTACATTTTTAATTAGACAGAAATAAGGAAATACTGTGGAATAATACCTTCGTATAGTATAAAGATTTGTCACTGTGATTGGTTTAATAAAGCAGCTGACTGGCCAATAGTTGGACAGAATAAAAGTAGGCAGGAGAATCAGACTAAGGACACTGGGAAGAAGAAGGGCAGAGTCAAAGGAAGCAACAGGAGATGTAGAGGGAGCAAGGCAGATAAAGCCAGGAGCCATGTAGCAAAACATAGATGACTAGAAATTGGATAATTTAATTTATGAGAGCTAGTTAGAAATAAGTATGAATTATTGACTGAGCATTTATAACTGATATTAAGTCTCTGTTTATTTGTTTTGGAGCCAGCAGTCCTGACAAAAACTTGGCCTATACTCCATTGTCAGTAAGAGTACAGCTCCTGTACTCAGTCATTATGGAAATCAACATGATGGTTTCTTAGAAAATTGTGAATTGATCAACTTCAAGATACCATTCCTGGGCATATACCAAAAAAATTCTCTATCCTATCACGAGGATGCTTGCTCAAAAATGTTCATTGCAGCTTTATTCATAATAGCCAGTGTGGCACTGTTTCTTCCTTGGGCTCTCTGGCTACATTTGCCCATGACTGTGGAGGGATAAGAAGTGGGGAACAGGGTTCAGATGGCTGTGGGTATGATGGAGACTGTCCTCTAGGAGACAGACTTCAGTGAACCAGCCAAACTTTATTGCAGAATATAGGAAATATATAGGATTGAAAAGTATGGGTCAAACCCTAATTTGCAGTAAGTAGCACACTCCTATCACAAGTCTTCTTACGTGGCAGTAGGGTCCTATAGCAGATAATTGGATTCCCCCCAAAAAACTCATCCTGAGTGAGATAATCCAGACACGGTACGTACTAACTTATAAATGGATATTAGCTGTTGAGTCAATGATTTTCTCCAATCCATAGACCCAGACAGGCTATATAATAAGGAAGCCTCAAGCAGTTACACATGGGTTAAACTGGGAAGAGGAAGTAAACTCACTTTGGCAGGTGAAGTCTGGGCAAGAATGGAAGGAACAATAAGGATCAGGCAGGGGGTAGAAGAGACTGGGAGAAAGAGTGCTAGGAGAGATGACTGGAATTGGGAGGCATTTGGGGGACAATGTAAAAACAGTATAGCGGAAACTCCCTAGAATCTATGAGAGTGACCCTGGTGAAGCCTCCTAGTAATGGGGGACTGGCCATCTTCTATAACCAGGCAAGGCTCCTAGGAGTGGCAGTGTAGCTAAAATCAACCCAGTCACAAAATCTATGACCTAAATCTGTCCTGCCTGCAAGTCATGCTGAAGCAAGGGTTGCATAGAACTTTTTGGGTGTGGCCAAACCTTGACTGGTCTAACCTAGGGCTCAGGCCATGAGAAGGAACCCACACTTGAAGGCCAGAAACAAGGGGGAGAACATCTCAGAGACCCATGATGGAACCAAATGTGGCTGGCAAGTCAATAAAATGATATTCTGCTATACTCATAGATTGATGCCTAGCTCTGTTATCCTCAGAGAAGCGTCATCCAGAAACTGATGAGAGCATATGCAAAGACCAACAGTCAAATATTAGGAGGAGCCAGGAGAACCCCACAAAAGAGTGGAGGTTTGGAACCAGAAGGGTTAAGGATACCACAAGAACAAGGCCCACAGTATCAACTAAACAGTCCTCATAGGGTCTTACAGAGACTAAAGCAACAAACACGGACCCTTTTTGGGTCTGAGATAGGTCCTCTGCATATACCTTACGGTTGTATAGCTTGGTTTTCTTGTGGAACTCCCAACAATGGGAGTGTACAGGGTGTCTCTGACTCTTTTGCCTGCACTTAGGATACTTTACCTCCTATTGGCTATGAGGATTTGTGCCCAGTCTTATTGTATCTTTTTAGGCTGTGTTTATTGGGTATTCCTTAGAGGCATGTAGCTGCCAGATGAAAAGATTACCTAATTTGTTCTAGTATAATAAAACTCCAGAGTCAGAAATTGAGAGAAAGACCTAAAAAATCCAAGGAATGCAGAGATATAGGCTAGTGACTAACCGGCTCTCCACATTCTCCAGAACCTCCAGCTCAGGAAAACCCCCCAAACTCTGCCCAGGCCAATTCCTGTTGCATTTAGCCACCTTGCAAAGTCCTCCAAAAACTTTATGGCTAATCCTCATCAGCCAATCACTGACTCCATCCTATATTCATGGTTGCTTTATTGGCACAGTGGATTGACAATTATCCTGCAATAGTAACCTGCTCTTCTTTTTTCTTTTTGGGGTGGGGGGGACAGAGGAGGAGTTTTTTGGGGAAAGGGAAGGTGGAGGAGGAACTGGGAAGAGTGAAGGGAGAGGAAATTGAAATCAGGATATAATATGTGAGAGAAGAATAAAATAAAAAAAGAAAAAACAAATGCACATCTAAAAACATAAAATAAAATACAATGAGATAAACAAAAAAACAGAATAGGACAAAGCAACAAGTAAAGGAGACAACGAAAAAGCACAAATAATATAGAGATGCAGAAGCACACACATTTCACCCACAAGAATCCCACAAAAGTAAAAAACATAAACATATTATATGCACAAAGGACATATAAATTGTTTTTTTAAAGTGAAGAATGCTGTTACTCAACATTATGAGACAAAAAAAATCCATAGATGCTTTTGAGTTTGGTTTCAGTTAGCAAGCAATTCGCTGCTGGGCATAGCACCTACCCTTAAGAGTTGTTTGTTTCTCCAGTGAGACCCCCTTGGAGAAAACTATGTTTTTCTGTTGCAAGTGGTTATCCATTGGATATATCTTCTGGGTTAGGGATGGGGGCATGTGTCTACTTCTCCTGTCGGCTCCAGGGCCCCATTTGGTACAGACCCGTGAAGATCGTTTATGTTGCCAAAGTCTCTGTGAGTTCATATATGTGCCAGCATTATGTGTAAAAGACCTTTATTTCTTTGTGTCCTCCATTCCTTCTGGCTCTTACATTCTTTCTGCCTTGTCTCACCTACAGATGGAGTCAAGAATGCAAATTTAATATTTTTTGAGACCATAGATAAGTTAAGTGGTATGTTTCCCAGATAAATTCCACTAGACAAGAAAGATGGGGTAGACAGAGAGACGTCATCTTCTGACGTCTCTGCAAGAAAGTATCTATGGCTGTTAAGTTTATTGGATTATAGTACCCTGTCTTGACTTGGTTCACAGTAGAGTAACCTGTTTTAAGCATATGTCTACTAACGTAACCATCAGCAATATATTAAGAAATTCACAATGCTGCAAGACACTATTAAATAAAACACTGACCAATCATCCTAAGAAAAAGCAGACCAGTGTGAAAGAAAAATATCAGGATTGCTCCAGATTTCTTTGAGTAAAAATCAGGTCAAGAATATTAACTTAGACATTCATGCTTTATGAACTGACTGATGATAAAGATGCCAATGATTTCATGCTATACTCCATATAGTACCACATTTAGTGCACTATATTGCAAGAGACAGAGAGCTCCATGTGGTACTACTGAAGCTCTTCAAAAAGCTTAGGCTTGCAAGCCCTTGAGATTACTTTATGTATAAATGGCTAACATATATACATACATATATATGTATATATATATGGTTGGCTAATATATATCATTGGCAAAGTTTGATAAGCAAAATTCATAGCATGACAATGGTTTGTAAGAGAAACCCATTTGTTGCTGTGTATAGTAGAGGACAGACAGTGGATACAGTGGGATGCAATTGGGAGTATAGAGACTTGTATAGAAATGATGTGGACTATGAACATCTCAAGAGCAGTAACTTTATATCTTCATATCTGAAATACTAAACCATTTGTCAATGAGTATTAAAAGTTGTGGAAATGCAATAATTGTTTATTGAATAAGTTATTGGATGGCTTTCCAGTTTATGTGTACTGTATTGTTACAGAAGAATCACTTGATTTTCTTTTGTTCTCGGGCAATAATTTGACAGTGTCTTTTTTATTAACAATGTCTGAGGGATGCAAAGATGCTTACACACAAAACCATTGTGGCGATTTTCACAAAGTAACTCTAAATGCATAAAATATTATTAGATTTCTAATGAGGATAAAATTCTCTAGTAATTCTCATGTAACAATGATTTTTGCCATAGTTTACTGGAATATCAAGGGCAAGACTTCATCTCAAAAGATCACACAGTTTATTTAAGATAGCTTGGTAGCTTGTATATTTTCACATAATTTTATAAACTGTAATGTTTATAACTACCAGCATATGACCTGATTGAGGTAAAAGAGAGCAAAGTAGAGAGGGAAAGAAAATCTAATTCATATTAGAGCCATAAAAGTATAGATTAGAAAAGGGTCCTTTATGTCACTGAGATAAATTGTTACACCATTTTATGTTCAATATCATGAACTTGTAACATGCTCACAACTTACATGTGTCATATGGGCATGAGCTGTTTCTCATCCTCCCACTCATGCTTCCTTCCTAATAGCAAGTTGTTAGTCATCAAGCCTTTACTGCTGCTTGAAGACACACTTGATTCTGAAACCCTTTGCTCTTTGTGAAAGAAGAAAAATAATCTGTTTTTCTTTTGTCATTATAATATAAATATATAAATATATATATGTAAATATACACCACCTCTTTATGGGTGTTCAAATTAGATACATGTAAAGCACAATACCTCCTTTTTTGAGATTTAAATTGTAAAAGAGTTACTGTACACATATAATTATCCCCATACTTTTGACTGTCTTGATTTTATTAAAATATTTTTTATTCAAATCTATTTTTGTTTCTAGTTAAGCAAAACTACTAAAAATTGTGATACATTTGACACATCTTAGAGATAAGGTTCAATTAATGTAGTTTTAACACATGGGTTAACAGATAAAATAAATAAATATAAATTTACCACACCCAACCTCAGATTCTTTTTTTTTTTAAAAAAGAATGATGATAAAACATAGTAAAGCAGAATCATCATCAAAGAGACTAGAGAACTTCATCCAGAAACTGATGGGAACTGATGCAGAGTTCCACAGCCAAACTTTAAGCAGCGCTGGAGAAGTCCTGTAGAAGAGGAGAAGGAAGGAGAAGAGGAACCTAAGAGTAAGGGACGCCATAAGACAACCCACAGAATAAATTTACTGGGACTAATGGGGCTCCCAGAGATCAGGGAGATTGTAGACAGCTGACCTAGGTCCTCTGCACATATGTTGTGCTCATTCAGCTTGGGGATTTTGCAAGACTCCTAACAATGAGAGTCAGGTGTGGCAGTCACTGACACTTCTGCCTGCTTATGGGATCCTTTTCGCCTACTTGGTTGTCTCATCTAGCCTTGATATTATGGTATGTGTTTGGTCTTACTATAACATGTTATTTTATGCTATGTTTGTTTGATGTGCCTGGAAAATCTGCTCTTTTCTAATGGGAGACAGAGGTTGGGGTGGAACTCGGGGAGAAGGGAGAAGCAGAAGGAAGGGGAAGGAGCAACTGCTATCAGGGTTAGCAGTAATAGAGTAGAGAAGAAAAAATAAATATTTTTTAAAACATAGAAAACAAATTGAAGAAGACTTGTATGAATACTTTTTGCACCTCAGAAAGCTTTATAACTCAAATTTCTGGAGTAGAAAGCCAACGTGCCTCCCAGATCTGCCCTTTCTGACTATAATTCATTGCCTGACTACATTGTATAGTTGAGAAACATGAACATGGAGAGGTAAAAACTTAGAATCAGAGGGCTGACTGCTGCCTATGTTTCACAGTTGCTGCAACAGAATAGGAAACTCTAGCAAGGGAGCCATCAGCTAGCTGAATAGTATAGTCAGATCTCTTCTGCTCACTGAGTACTGGTTCACTAGGAAATGGTAGCTAAGTGTGTGAATCTCTCTGTCATGTCTGGCAAACATTGGATCTCTGCAGACAAGCACTACTTCTCACTCTTACAATAATCTTGGCCCCTCCTCGGCAGTGATACCTGAGTAAGGGGTAGGGAGTGTCACGCAGATATCCCATGTAGAGTGGGGAACTCAGCAGACTTTATTCTCTGCATGTCGACCAGTTGTGGGTCTCTATGAGTTGATATCTACTGTAAAAAGAAGCTTCGATGATATGTGTTGAAAGATTCACTAATCTGAGATATGGATACGAGAACATAAAGGAAAGGTTTTTGGTATGTCCATTTACCAGAATAATAGCATTAGGACTTTTTTTACCTAGTTAGCCAGGAGTTTTATCCAAATTAATGATATTAAATATGTGTTCTATCTTGTGTCACTGACTTTAAATCCAATCAGAAAGTGATTAATTACTCCCATAATATTCATGCCACTATTGTACAAGTTAACAATAGTCAATCTATTCAAGACCCCGCATTATCACTCTTGGGCATATCCCCAAAGATGCTTAAATATACCACAAGGACACCTGCCTAACTATGTTCATAGAAACATTACTCATGATAGCCAGGACCTGAAAACAATATAGATGCCCCTCAACTGAAGAAAAGAGAAAGAAAATGTAGTACATTTATACAGTGAATCCCTGCTTTTTTTTATCAGTAAAAGGAGAATAAAAGATTTAAATGGACTTTTCTCCAAAGAAGACATGTCTCAAGGTACGTGAAAAGGTACTCAGTGTTTTCAATATTTGTGAAAATGCAAATTAAAATAAATTAAAAAATAGAATTTGAAATCATTTTATATGTTAGGATGACAATTATCAAATATATAAACATAACATGTTGTGTAGCATGAGGAGAAATCAGATTTGTATACTATTGGTGGGCATATGAAATGATATACTCACTGAGGACCTAGTATAGAGGTTATACCAAAAACAACAACAAAAAATAAATAAAAAATAAAAAAAAGCTATGCGTGGAAGCATACTCCGAAATGCCAGTGTTGGGAGTCAAAAAAAGAAAGAAAGAAAGAATCTTAAAATGTTCCATCTCGGCTTTATAATAAGATGGGAGAATGTGCAGATAGATAGATAGATAGATAGATAGATAGATAGATAGATAGATAGATAGATAGATAGGACATAAAATAGTATGTAGCACAGTGATCCAAATTCATTGAAAACTTGACTGGATTGAAAATCACAAATGTTGTTCAAAGACTTAAAAATGTCCATCATATATCAGTATGGTAATTTGTCAGAAAATTAGAAAACAGTTTTCTCAAGACCTAGCAATACCACTTTTGGGTATATAACCAAAGGATACGCAATCATACCACAAGGACATGCACTCAACTGTGTTCATAGCAGCATTGTTTGTCATAGCTAGAACCTTGGAACAACCTAAATGGCCCTTGACTGAAGAATGGACAAGAAAAATGTAGTACATTTACACAATGGAGTACTACACAGCAGAAAAAAATAACAACATCTTGAATTTTGCAGGCAAAAGGATGAAGCTAGAAAACATCATTTGAGTGAGATAAGCCAGACCCAAAAAGACAATTATCAAATGTACTCACTCATAAGTGGTTTTAAACATAAAGCAAAGAAAACCAGCCCACAAATCACAATCCCAGTGAACCTAGACAACAATGAGGACCCCAAGAGAGACATATATGGGAAGTAGAAAAAGACAAGATCTCCTGAGTAAATTGGGAGCATGGGCACCATGGGAGAGGGTTGAAGGGGAGGGGAGAAACAGGGAGGGGAGCAGAGAAAAATGTAGAGCTCAATAAAAATCAATAAAAAAAAGTTCATCATGGTACCTGTGCACTCATATTTATGCACATAAATGCATGTACATCATATACACACATATATATACACATATACACATACCAAACACATAAACACACAGGGAAAAAGTAACTAGAGGTAATTTTAATATATGGATATTTCATAACCAGAAAATGTTCAAAATGAACTTAGAATGTTTATTTTTCCAGGTGTTAAACTCATTGTCTTTTCAAATATTTACCTCACCAGCAAGTATGACAGCCAATCCTGGTTTTAAACTTGATTGAATATTGAGTTAATTGAGACACGTACCCCTGTGCAAATCAATGAAAGCATTCCCAGAAAGATCAACTGAAGGGAAAAGAAACACCCTCTCAAGTAGGCAGAGTTCTCCTGAGATATCCTGGATATAGAAATGATCCTAGGAAAAAACAAAATAAAACAAAAAAACAGTTCTGTTAGACTGCCAGAGTCAGCCGTTGAGTGCAGTCGCTTTTATGCTATTTTTCTTCTATCGAGTAATCATCTCTAAATTCATTTTGACTTTTTATATTTCAGAGTTGGGGACAGAACTCTGGTCCTGAAGAAATACAGGCAAACTCTCTTGTCACTGGACTATTATCCCTAACCCTGAGGGGTCAAGGACACTAGGAGAACACAGGTCTCATAGGGAATCACAGAAACTGAAGTAGCAATCACAAGGCCTGCATGAGTCTGTGATAGGTCCTTTGCATATACGTTATGATTGTGTAGCTTGGTGTTCTTGTGGGACTCCTAACAGTGGTAGTAGAGGTTCCTCTGACTCTTCCGCCTGCTCTTAGGACCATTTCTCTCCTACTGGGTTGCCTCATCAAGCCTTGATTTGAGAGTGTGTGCCTAGTCTTACTGTAACTTGTTAGGCCATGTTCAGTTGACATCCCTGGGAGGCCGGGTCTTTTCTGAAGGGAAACAGAGGAGAAGTGGATCTGGGGGAAGGAGAGTACTGAGAGGAGGGGAAGGAGGGGAGGCTGTGCTTGGAATGTCTTGTATAAGAGAAGAATAAAACAAAACAAAACAGGTTCTTCAGCTTTCCTGCATAATCTGGAGACAAGCGGCTTTCTAGGAGTCCTGCAGCTCTGCTAGGCACAGGTGTGGTGAACCATCCTGCCTCGTGGACTGAGAAGTCCCTGGGTTTATTACTTCACCAGTTGGTAAAC